>JAPYZL010022300.1:0-18350 GCA_030522825.1 Platygaster orseoliae
ATTTCTTCAAAAATGTATTTAATCTGTAAGAATACATCCTGGCATGAATAAATAAATGCATTTTTATTAAAATCTACGTTTTTTTATTAAAAAAAACACAAAAAAAAATTTCAAGTGGCCGATGACTTTTTTTGCCTACTGTATATCATTTTTGAAGCGAATTATTTATCCGTTGTATTTGAGATAATGAAACCTAAATCACCTGAAGTAAACTGATTTGCAAGGAAAAAAAAGTATGTGAAAACAATAGATAATGATAAAATCGCAAATAGCACTAGATATTGATTAAAAAATTAGCCAGGCTTTCATTAGTAACATTATTTCCTTAGGAAGTTGCATACGTTTATTGAAACTACTAGTTATTTGGTTTTTTATATAAATTTTATAGTTTTCTATGAATGTTCTATAAAATTTCTATGGCGGTGATTTTATTAGGAAAATGATGCAATATGAAAATTCTCGGCTTGAAAATTTTGTGCACAATTTTTCTTTGCGCTAATAACGATTCAGCAATGCTTGATAAAATATTCACAATCCATAATTCAGAAATTTCGCAGAACTTTTCAAACAAAAAAAAAATTACTATCGTCCATAAATTTTCCAATTAGAAATGACAGTTTTCACGAAATTTATCTACAAAAGTGAGGTTACTCCAAACTTGACAGCGAAATCAAAAATCATGAATATTCTTGAAAAAAATCGATTTTCAGACAAAAATGAAAAATACTTGTATTTTAAAACTAATTTCTCTATTTATTTACGAAATCAAAGAGAAATCTACGATTTATTTAGGTTTTCAAGAAAATTTTACAGTTCGCTATGAAAGTTCTATGAAATTTCTATGACAGTGACTTTATTAGGAAAATGATGCAATATGAAAGTTTTAGGCTTGAATTTCGTGCACATTTTTTCTTTACGCTACTAATGTTTCAGCAAACCTCGATAAAATATTCACAATCTATAATTCAAAAATTTTGTAGAATTTGTAACATTTGAAAAAAAAAATTATTGACGTCCATAAATTTTCCAATTAGAAATAAGAATTTAAACAAAATTTATTTACAAAAATGAGGTTACTCCAAACTTGACAGCGGAATAAAAAATTATATATTCTTGAAAAAATTTATTTTTAGCCATAAATGAAGAATACTTTTATTTTAAAACTAATTCCTCTATTTATTCATGAAATCAAAGAGAAATCTACGATTTACTTGGATTTTCAAAGAAATTTCACAGTTTTCTATGAAAGTTTTATGAAACTTTTATGACGGTGACTTTACTAGGAAAATGATGCAATATGAAATATTTCAGTTTAAAAATTATGTGCACATTTCTTCTTTGCGCTAATAATGATTCATCAATACTCGATAAAATATTTACAATCTGTAATTCAGAAATTTCGTAGAATTTTTAACATTTGAAAAAAAAATGATTGACGTCCATAAATTTTCCAACTAGAAATAAGAATTTTAACAAAATTTTCATACAAAAATGAGGTTACTCCGGACTTCACCGCGAAATCGAAAATCATGAATTCTTGAAAATAACGATTTTCTGACAAAAATGAAGAATATACTTGTATTTTAAAACTAATTTTTCAATTTATTCTCGAAATGAAAAAGAAATCTACGATTTATTCGAATTTTCAAGGAAGTTTCATAGTTTTCTATGAAAATTTTATGAAATTTCTATGACGGTGACTTTACTTGGAAAATAATGCAGTATGAAATATGATTTTTACGCTCCGTTTTCCTATTTATACTTCAATAATTCTTCTGCGATCATTCTGGAGCCAAAAAATAAACCGAACAATGAACTTTCTTATTTTTCTTCTTTATTTCCCAACCACTGTTCTAGTAAATAAACCGCTCTGATACCGAGATCTCGACGTATGTTCTGGAAAAATCCATTATCTCTCTTACTCTTTCTGAATGAATCCATCTTGAATTTTAGGCACTCCTCCGATCCAATACCAAATTATCTAATATAAAATTCAAGATGGATTCATTCAGTAAGAGTGAGAGAGATAATGGATTTTTCCAGAACATACGTCGAGATTACGGTGTCAGAGCGGTTTATTTACTGAAACAGTGGTTGGAAAATAAAGAAGAAAAAGAAGGAAGTTCATTGTTTGGTTAATTTTTTGGCTCCAGAATGATCGCAGAAGAATTATTGAAGTATAAATACAGTATGAAAGTTTTCGGCTTTAAAATTTTGTGCACATTTTTTCAGCAATTCTTGATAAAATATTCACAATCCATAATTCAAAAATTTCGTAGAATTTTTAACAGTTGAAAACAAATTATTAACATCCATAAATTTTCCAATTAGAGATAAGAATTTTAACAAAACTTTTATGCCCAAAAGAGATTACTCCAAACTTGACAGCGAAAAAAAAATAATAAATTCTTGAAAAAAATCAACTTTCAGACAAAAATGAAGAATACTTGAATTTCGAAACTAATTTCTCTAATTATTCACGGAATGAAAGAGAAATCTACGATTTATTTGGATTTTCAAAGAAATTTCAGTTTTCTATGAAAGTTCTATAAAATTTCTATGATGGTGACTTTACTAGGAAAATTATGCAATATGAAAATTTTCGGCTTGAAAATGTTATACACATTTTTTTTTACGCTACTAATGTTTCAGAAATGCTCGAAAAAATATTCACAATCTACTTATAATTCAGAAATTTTGTAGAATTTTCAACATTTCAAAAAAAAAAAAAAAAAAAAAAATGACTGACGTCCATAAGTCTTCTAATTAAAAGAAATAGTATATTATTGCGAGTTTGCTAAAAATTCATGTCGAAATATCCGATTTTTAGCAAAATGTGAATAAAAAGAATTTTAACAAAATTTATTTATAAAAAAGAGGTCACACCAAACTTGACAGCGAAATCGAAAATCATGAATTCCTGAAAAAAAAAATCGATTTTCAGGCAAAAATGAAGAATACTTGTATTTCAAAAATAACTTTTCTATTTATTCACGAAATGAAAGAGAAATCGGTGAAACCAATGAAATTTATATATTTAATTACATTTCTTTTTAAATTTTGTAATTTCATAAAATTCTTTTTGCTTTGCGTGTAATTCCCTATACCAAAATAAATGAGTCATCAATTATGTTGATATTCATATCATGTTTCATTTTTCAATAAATTGTCCGTGTTTCTAAACCGACTTGATAATTTTCTTGTTAATAATCGTATATTTTGAGTCGTTTATTTTTTAGTTACACAGTTAATAAATTTTCAAATTTTTTTTTTTCAAGAAGAACGCTTTTTGATCATACAAATCTGAGATTCAAATAAAAAAACATAGTCCACCAACAGTCCTCCCGTTTTCGCTAGGTGAAAAATGTGCTATTCTTCTAAAATAATAACATCGAAAAATGATTCACCATATCAAATTTGCATCGTTATCTATTTTGCATGAGAAAATTTAAAAAAATTATCTCATTTTTTATTACCGTCGTAAAAAGAGTTCACTATTTCCCACCACTGCACGAGCATCTCGGAATTATTGCTCCCATCGGAAGTGTCAACTGCTTCATACGCAGTGTCGACCGAACAATAATCCGTTCTTTCCGCAATCAACTGTTGCAAATCCTGAGAAATATTTTTCTGCCAAAGACAATATAAATACCATCATTTCTACACAATTTTTCATCAGTAAATCAAGATTAGATTAATCCTAATCAAAAAATCTTAAAAATTTCCTAGAAAAAAAACTTTTCATCGATGAGATTTTATCGGCGAATTAAAGTCGTCTTATTTATACAAGTTTAATCGTGATAATTCTGTGACATTGTTCATCCAGAACCGATCCATGCGAATGTGAAACAAGGATATAATTTTAATTTGCAAGTCATTTCGAGAAGGCTAGAGAAATGATTCATCGGCTCAACTAGAATGAAACATTTTTTTACGCTGTCAACGATAAACAAATGTGCGAATCGCGTAACAAGGATTAATAATTCATGTCAGTTTGAAATCGCTATGTAAATTGTTATTCACCAGAGGACACTTGAACGAAATTACTCAAAATAATGAGATGTAACAAGAAATATTTCGAGACGTTTTCGCATACATAGTACTGATTTATTCAAGATTTGAATTATACGGGTTTTTGAAGTTTTTGTTTGCTTCAATTGGGAAGTTGCATGGAAAAAAAATCACTTTCTGAATCTGAAATAGTTGATTTTACTGATTGTCAGTCGTATTTCACTGTTTCAAACTGACAAAAGTCGTTTGCTTGTCAATCAGTAGATTTAACTGGTTGAATCAGTGGAAACTGTTTGGCAGTTTTTTGAACTGAACAAACAGTTGAAGTAATTGTTAGTTTTTTAAAATCAACTTCTAAAATAGTCATTAAAGTTCAACTTTTTTCTAGCAACTTCAATTACTGTTTTCATTTAAATGAAGAATCTGTATAAATAAAATTAAAACTAATCATTGAATATTAAAAAAATCATGGTAAAACTTTTGTTAATTATTCCGTTTTCGAAAATAATAGTTCCTCAAATATCAAAAAACATGTCACGTGAATTGAAAAGTCTCATCACTAATTATTCAATACGAAAAAAACCTCTGGAAATGTAAATATAGCTGAGTACGGAATTGATATAGAGATAATTTTGTAAAATACTACATTCCTAATAGGAAAAAGTTGAATCACATGCAAAAATGTCACTTAATCAAGAGTGTAATGGGACTAGAAGACATTCAATTTTTTGTTGAGAGGGAACCAGTTTACGGGATTCCGGTCGCATTTAAAATTAGCACCGTTGAATCGATAAATATTCTTCAGCTTAGTTTTTTGAAAAAACGTTTTATATTTTCGGAAACATTGAAACATCATACTAAATAAATAATCTAAAAATGCAGGTAATTTTCGAACATGTTCTAACGTATGAATCAGTAACATTTTCATATTTTCTATTCAAATTTTATTTATTATCACATCACAAAATTTCATCAAGTATTTTTAAATAAATTAGAAATTTTCAATCAATCTCTTTTATCATCGTTTTATCGATTACATAACACAAAGGTTCATGTTTCATTCAATCATGGATGAAAAATATCATTATGAATTTGAACTAATAGACGAAAAATATTAATATGGAGGAAAAGATAACATCAGAAACGAGTTGAACGAAACTTGATATTTTAGTAAACAAGTTATTTTTTAACCAGATTCATTTTTTTACGTTGTTCGCTCGATTCGATTAACGAATATAATTCAAGTTTCTAAATTCATGGAAAATTGCTTTTTCAACTCATTTCTAAAATCGAACACCTATAAAACTGCAGTAGATCAAAAATGTTTCGACCTTACATTTCAAAGTTTTTTTGAAATTACTTCTTCCAAATGAAGCCAACCGTTTATTCAATTTATAAAATTAACTTTTATATTTTAGAATAGTTTTTAATAACTTGTACAATAAATTAGAGCAGAACTGCATTATTTACGATTGACAAATTGCGGTTAGAAATTTTCAAATGTGTCTTGTTATGACCAAAACCATAATAGATTTTTCCAGATTTTACTTAAAACTGTTTCATCGGCTATTTATAATTCAAAGGGAGGATATCTATTGTACATGAATTTTTTTTGCATTTTTAAAATTGTGCATATTATAATTGTTTACATTCATAAAAAAACCATATCTTTGTTTAGAATAATAGTAACTTATAAAAAGCAACCTAAAATTGACAAATGCTTCTTAAGAACGCAATTATTGATAATAATTATATCATGGTAACTTGTTCATAATTATAAAAAAAGTAATTCAAAAATATTTGTAAATAATACCAATACTTTCTTGTGTTGCTGATCTGTATTCCTAGTGATTTTGGTTCTTAAAAAAACATTATATAAATTTGTATAAAATCGACCGTATAAAATTCTTATAAGAAATTTTTTTTTTTAATTAACCTTAATAAACCCTATAAGAAAACTTTTTCTTATGAAATACTATTTTCTGTAAAAATTGTTAGAATATAATTTTTTATTAAAATTTTTTTTCTGCATAAAATTTATTAAAAAATTCATCTACTCAAATAGTTTTTCCAAAAAAATTTCTTTCTAAATTATTCAGATTCTATGTATTTTTAATTTCAGATGACTATATTTTCATAGTTATAAAAAAAGTAATTCAAAAATATTTGTAAATAATACCAATATTTGCTTGTGTTACTGATTTGTACTCTTAGTGATTTTGATTCTTATAAAAACATTAAACAAATTTGTATATGATCAACCCTATAAAATTCTTATAAGAAAAATGTTTTCAAAATAATAACCTTATAAAAACCTTAAAAGAAAAGTTTTTCTTCTGAAATTCTATTTCTTATAAACATTTTTAGAAAATAATTTTGTTATAAAAATTTTTTTCTCAATAAAATTTATAACAAAATTTGTTTTATTAAAAATTTGTCTTTTTAAACAGTTCCTCCGAAAAAATGTCTTTCTAAATTTTTCAGGTTATTTGTATTTTTTAATTTCAGTTGACTATATTTTCATAATTCTAAAAAAATTAATGAAAAAATATTTGTAAATAATTCCAATACTTGCTTGTATTGCTGATCTGTCCCCTAGTGATTTTGATTCTTACAAAAACATTATAAAAATTTGTATAAAATCGACCTCATAAAATTCTCTGAAGCAAAACCTTTTTTTAAATAGTAAACTTATAAAAACATTATAAGAAAAGTTTTTCTTGTAAAATGATATTTCTTGTAGAAGTTTTTAGAAAATAATTTTTTTTTTAATGTTCATCTGTATAAAATTTATTAGAAAATTGGTTTTATAAAAAATTCGTCTATTCAAACAGTTTTTCCGAACAAATGTTTTTTTCATTTTTCAGGTTATTTGTATTTTTTACTTTCAGTTGACTATATTTTCAGAGTTTCTTTTATTCTTCGTTTTCAATGTTAGAATTCTTTTAATACTGTTTTTTTTATAAGATTTTTCAAAATATTTTATATTTGAATTTTTAATAAATAATGACATTTCATATTTTTTTATTTTTATAAAGATTTTTAAATTTTCCATAAAAGTGTAACTGGTACTTATAAGAAAAATTTTTCTCATAAAGTTTTTATAGGGCCACTTTATAAGGAAATTTCTTTTTATAGGAATTTTATGAGGTCGATTTAATAAAAAATGGAATTCTTATAAGAAATTTTTGATTCTTATAAGAATTTTGCCATTTTTTTATAAAAACCAAAACACTGAGGACGCAATTCAGATTTTTCATCAATTGTTGCAACGATTTTCTTGTATATGAAGGGCAAGCATTAATTTATGTAACTTATTATAAAATATGATTATAACATTTTTATTATTTTAATAAATAGAATAAATTCAATAAATTTAATATTTAGTAAACAATAAACAAGTTTAATAAATATAAAAAAAATGAATGAAATAAATTTAATAAATATAAAAAAATTATTTCAATAAATAAAATAAATTAAATTCTCATACATTAAAAATAATATAAAAATATTTCAAAATTATTATAAAATCTGTGTAAAAAGTCAACAATCCATAAAAAATTTATGCACAATAGATACCATCCCAATTCAAAATGACAGCTGGGTACCTGAAAAGTCATAACATATACAAAATTTTTTTTTTGGAGGGGGGGAGGGGCCCAGTTACGGAAGACTTTATAGTTACGTCATGTATAGGTATTAAGATTTGTAGGAGTCTGATATTTCGGGGCGGGGGGGAGGGGGTGGTCCGGACCCCCAGGACCACCCCTGACCTTTACAGATTTTTTCAAGTTTTCTGTTTGCTTTAAATTCACGAATATAAATATTACCGATTTGGTGTCAGGAATGAATCTCCAAGGAATGTCAGAAAGTGGCATGAGGGTAGGCATTCCAACGGCTTCGTACTCGGGTTCCATTTCGAACCCTGGCACCACTGTTTTCAGAGTGTTGAAGGTCCCGCTTACAATCTTCGCCAAAATTCGATCAAAACTCGGCGCGACAGCGTCTGCTTTTTTTCCCGACCTGTTTGGCCGTAAAAAGTGGCGTAGTTGCGTTGGAAACTCGACTGCCAACCTCGTGCACAGGGTTTTCAAGTATGATTCCATTTCGACTCGGCCACCCTCCGGCAATACCACGTCTGATATCAAACTAGCTACCGATGGGATCTAAACAAAAAACAACAAATTCGCAATCAGAATTAAAGTTGTATTGTTTTGCTGATACATACTGATTAACTTCGAAATTAAGATTCAAAGAACATTTGAATATTTTTATATATTTTGTTTCAAAAACATTTATCAAGAAACAATCCAAAAAAAGTTAGAATCCAAGGTTAAAACTTGTTTGGTAGTAAAATAGTATAATATGCATTAAGGGACTAAAAGAAAAGAATGCAATTTTTTTACCCTAGGGCAAAAAAGATCACTTGTAGACCTGCTCTCCAGGGACAAAAAACCCCGAAAACATGCATGTAGGAAAAAAAATGTTTTTTGATAGCACAAAATATCGGATGCATACCTCTTCTAAACTGGCATGGAGCTGGACAAAATCTGAGTATTTTCTCCTCACTGTTGCTGTCGTTGTTTCAAAATTATCAACATCGCGCTGTTCAACATCCTCGAACTGAATGCAGTAGAGCAAATGTTGAGATCCGTCGGCAGCTGTATAAAATTCCGTCCAAGGAATTGATAAGTTCAAATACTGATCTTCCACGACACAACATTTTTCTTCGACGGGCCTGAAAAATGACACCTCTCATGAATAAACAGTAAAAATAGTACAGTTTTATCAAAGGCGCATTAATTACAGAATAGGACTAACTTTTAACGATTTCTTTGTTGATTTTGTAGTTTTGAATAATTCGAATTACATGAAAATCTTGAAAAAAATCATGAAAGGGATAAACATTTTTTTGAATATTTTGGAAATATATCTAGAATCTTAATTTTCTATGTAGATAATTACATTAGGTATTATTATGTAATATGCAAATGTTTTCATAGTTATGTAATATACATTTTTTAATAATAAATATATACGAAATCAAAATATTCAACATGAATCTTTTTGTATAATAAATTATTACAAATATTCCCCAGACTAACAATCAAGGATTACTTATTATGATTCTTTCTATTTGTCGATTTATTTATATCCCAGAATTTTCAATGTGAATGAATATTTTTCGAAAATTCTTAAGGACTTACTTTCCATAATTTGAAAAACAATTTAATTTTAACTATCACATAACACTGTGCAACACATTTTTGTTATCCCGAATTTTTTTCGAGAAACGTGCAGTAATGGACCTCCTGAAACTACCTGCAAAATATTTTTGCAATCCTACAACACTTTTTTGAGTAATAAACGATTATGTTTAAAGTTTGTGAAACAGTCGATTTTTATCGTATTTCGAAAAAAAGTCTTAAAAAACTCTTAAAAAAAAATTAAGAAAAACTCGGGATCTCGAAAAATTTGAGAATCCCGAAAAGTCCTGAAAATCCAAAAAGCTCGGGAATCTCAAAAAGTTTTAAAATCCCGAAAAATTTAGGAATTCAAAAAAGATTGGGAATCCCCAAAAATCTTTACCTGGTATTCTGAAAAGTTCGAAAATCTAGTGAAAGTCCAAAATCCGGGAAAGTTCAAAAAATTTTAGAGCATTCGGAAAACTTGAAAATTTGGAGTCCTCAAAAGTAAAAACTTTGAAAAATGAGACGATTCGAAAAATTTAGGAATTCTGCCAAAATACGAGGTCCTGAATAAGTTAGAATATGTAAAAATTATTTAATGTTTTTATTTTATATAGGAGTTGAAAAACATTGTAAATCCTGTAAAATTTAGGATCCTGAAAGGCATTAAAACTTTGAAGAGTTAATTGTTTTTGAGATAGCTTAGTTGTTATTGTTTAAGCATTGACTCGTGCTAATTTTCTTATTTTTAAATTTTGAACATCTTTGTCTTACATAATTGCATTATATGCAATCTAAAATTTCCCAAGTTTTTATTTTTATATTTTAAATTAAAATTTGAATCAACAATTTGAAAAATCACAAATAACAAGTGATAATCAATTGTAAATAAAAAAAATTCAATATTTATTCCAAATTCGAAAAATCAAGTTTGAAATTTTCAAAATCCAAATATTTTAAAAGTTGTTTGTTTTTAGAAAATTTCATTATTTCAAGAATTTTCCACGTTTTTATTCTGAATTTTAAATTCACATCGAAATTCAAAATGTTAAATATAAAAATAAAAAATGAATTAATAATTAAAAATTGGAGAAAATTATCAATTTATCAAAAATTTTAAATTGAGAGAAATCAAATTCGAAAGTTTCAGAAATATAACAATTTTCAGAGTTTTCAGATTTATATAAATTTTAATATTCTACATAGATCTTTTGAAATTTAAAAATTGTCGAAAATTATTGACAAATTTAATGTACTTCAGATCGAAAATAACTGGAAACTTTGAAAATTTCTCATTTCACGAAAAATTTTCAAACTTTTAATGAATGTTGAAAATTTCATAATATTCTAAAAGGCATTAAAACTTTGAAGAGTTAATTATTTTTGAGATGGTATAGTTGTTATTGTGTAAACATTGGCTCATGCTAATTTTCTTATTTTTAAATTTTGAAAATCTTTGTCTTCATTGCATTGTATGCAATCTAAAATTTCCCGAATTTTTATTTTAATATTCTAAATCAAAATTTAAATTCGAAATTTGAAAAATCACAATCAACAGTTGATAATCAATTTTCAATAAGAGAAAATTAAAAATTCATTCAAAATTCGAAAAATCAAATTTGAAAGTTTAGAAATCCAAATATTTTGAAAGTTGTTTGTTTATCGAAAATTTCATTATTTCAAGAATTTTCCAAGTTTGTATTCTGAATTTTAAATTTACATTGAAATTCAAAATTCTTTAAATCAAAATCAAAAATGAATTAATAATCAAAAATTGGAGAAAATTATCAATTTATCAAAAATTTTAAATTGAGAAAAAAAAATTTGAAAGTTACAGAAATTCAAAAATTTTCAAAGATTATAGATTTGAATATTCTATATTATAGTTATTTCGAAATTTCGAAATTGTTGAAAATTACTGACAAATTTGATGTACTTCAGATTGAAAATATCTGGAAACTTTGAAAATTTTTCATTTCACAACAATTTTTCAAACTTTTTATGAATGTTAAAAATTTCAAAATCTTCTAAAATGCATTGCAACTTAAGAGTTAATTATTTTTGAGATAGCATAGTTGTTAATGTTTAAGCATTGACTCATGCTAATTTTCTTATTTTTAAAGTTAGAAAATCTTTGTCTTCATTGCATTCTATGCAATCTAAAATTTCCTAAGTTTTTATTTTGATATTTTGAATTAAAATTTGGATTAAAAATTTGAAAAATCACAATTACCAGTTGATAATCAATTGTCAATAAAAAAAAAAAATTAAAAATTCATTCAAAAATCAGAAAACAAAATTTAATAGTTTAAAAATTCGAATATTCTAAAAGTTCTTTGTTTTTCGAAAATTTCATTATTTCAAGAAGTTTCCACGTTCTTATCCTGAATTTTAAATTCACATTGAAATTGAAAATTTGAAATATAAAAATAAAAAATGTATAAATAATTAAAATTGTAGAAAATTATCAATTTATGAATAATTTTTAATTGAGAAATATCCAATTTGAAAGTTTCAGAAATACAAAAATTTTCAAAGTTTTCAGATTTCTATAAATTTTGATATTCTATATAATTCTTTTGAAATTTCAAAATCGTTGAAAATTACTGACAAATTTAATGTACTTCAAATTGAAAATATCTGGAAATTTTGAAAATTTTTCAAACTTTTTATGAATGTCAAAAATTTCAAAATGTTCTAAAAGGCATCAAAACTTTAAAGAGTTAACTATTTTTGACATAGCGTAGTTGTTATTGTTTAAGCATTGACTCATGCTAACTTTCTTATTTTTAAATTTTGAAAATCTTCGTCTTCATTGTATTGGTGAAATTTTTTTTGTCTCAGACACTAAAAGCGTTTATTTACAATAAGAAATATTTACAATTTGTACAATAACAATTTATTTATAATAAGAAATATTACAATTACAAATAAGCATTTAGATTTACAATGTTATAAGGTTTTTGAAACATTGTTATAGCTACCAATCTGGCAGTCTTACAATATTTCAAAATTCATCAGTAAAAATTTAATTGCTTACTTATTTTTTTTTAAATGTTCTTAAAAAAATAAGTGAAGTTCTACATTTACTGCATCTGTTACTTTCTTTTTTTATCATACTGTTTTTGATTATTGGAGGTAATAAATTTAAAAAAAACGAAGAATTTCAGAACATTTTTATTCATTAATCAAAAGTAATTAAAGTTATGAACTAATTTCAATTTTACCCAAACGTTTAAAAAAAAATACGTGATTCAACCTTTTTTTGATCCCGAATATTCTCAAATTTCTGTTCTATAGAATTTATATAAATATTCTGAAATAAATATTCACATCTCTAGTTTCTTCCCCAAATTCATCCTTTTCTTTGCTTTTTATTTTAGCTTCTTCAGTTAAATAATTAAAAATATGTTCTTATTTCCCTGAAAAATTGTAGAAATCTTACAATGGAGTTGTAGCTGTCGACTTCTGCTGCAACAAACATCTCAGCCTTGCAATTGTTGAAGCAAAATCTGTTGGCTCTTCGTAAACAGGAGAAATTTTTTCTTCCTCAAAATCTAAATCGGTTTCTGAGTTGCTGGCTTGTAACCACAGAGCTCTATGTTCTGGTTCACTTGTATTTGTAAGACCTTCGAGAGAAAGGCAAGATTTGTCTACAGTAATTACAGCTTTGTCAGTATCTGAATTTTTTGAAGTTTCATCTGTTTTGGAATCCGTTTCATCGAATGAATTCATCCTTTGTATTGAATGTGAAAAGCTTGTTGTCATTGTTGTTGGAAAAATACTGCTTGGAGTTGTGGAAACGATATTCTAGAATTAGAAAAAAAGTTTGTATTTTCCTATTTTCTTAAGTAACATTTTCAAGAATGTAAATAAATCTGGAAAATTTGTGTTATTTATTGTTATTTATTGAGATTTATAATCTTGAATTATGATTTTTTTTAGAAATAAAAAATTTTGGAATGGACAATTTTGATTTTGCAACAAAATAATGTCAAAAATTGTAACTGAGATGGTCAATTAAATTTAAAATTTAAGTTACAGGTTGAATCGACAGTTATACTTCAAAATAAGGGTCGTTAACTAACGTTTTCATCAGACGCAGAAGGAACATTTTCTACAGTAACTGGCAGGTTAGAATGCAGGAACAAATATATGTTTTCCAGGATCCAAATCGGACTGCTGATGGTTTCAATGACGAGAAACAGCTTTTTCGCTAACATCGCTTCCAACAATCTGCAGGACAATGAACCCGTGAGTTCTCCAGACAAAAATTCTTTGGAGATGATGGAAACGAGCTGGGAAATACTGTGCTCCATCGCTTGATGCCCACGAGATCCAGCGTAAGAACAGCGATAAGCACTTTCAATGTTTAATACTGTTTTTTTCTCAACTCGTCGTTGAGCTCTATAACATAATAAAAATGCAATAAATGAATCACAATTTTATTTCAAATAAAGTTCTCAAATCATTCAAACATTTGGAGCCGTATAATTTTCCTGGGAAATCAAACGATTTTCATATTCTTGAAATTCTAGTTTTCAGTTTTCATTCATTAAAATTTTGAACAATGGATATCAATTAGTGGTGTGCAGGATTTCAAACTTTTGGAAATTCCCGCGACATTTCACGATACCGAGAATGTTCAGGATCAAAAATAGCTTCAATCACATAATTATTTTTTCTGAAACGTTCAAGTAAAATTGAAATTACTTAATTATTTTTCATTACTAAGTGAATAAAAATGTTCTAAAATTCTTCGTTTTCTCAAATTTATTACCTCCAAACATCAAAAACAGTATGATAAAAAAAGAAAGCTACAGATGCAGTAAATGTAGAACTTCACTTATTTTTTTGAACATTATATAAGAAGTAAGGAAGCAATTAAATTTTTACCAGTATATTTTGAAGTATTGAAAAATTGCCAGATTGGTAGGTATAACAATGTTTCAAAAACCTTACTACATTGTCAATCTCAATTAACAATATATACGATTCATACAAACATTTTATTTAATATTTACTAAGGTATTTAATTTAATTTACTAAGGTATTTAATATTTAATAAGGTAAAAAAACTATTTTCGCGCCTGGCAACAAGAAGTCGATTCAAGCAAAGACGGGATTTATAAGACGAGGCGAAGCCGAGGCCTATTAAATCGACGATTGCTCACAGGCGCAAGCAGAATTTATCATGTTTAAGGCCTTCAAAGCGTGATTTAGTGCCACGCGCTGGCATTAAAAAACGTTATAGTGTCTGAGACAAAAAAACTTTCACCAATGCAATGAAGACGAGGATTTTCAAAATTTAAAAATGAGAAAATTAGCATGAGTCAATGCTTAAATAGTAACAACTATGCCATCTCAAAAATAATTAACTATTCGAAGTTTGAATGCCTTTTAAAACATTTTGAAATTTTTAACATTCATTAAAAGTTTTAAAAATTTTCGTGAAATGAAAAATTTTCAAAGTTGCCAAATATTTTCAATCTGAAGTACATTAGATTTGTTAGTAATTTTCAACAATTTTGAAATTTCGAAAGAACTATAAAGAATATTAAAATTTATCGATATCTGAAAATTTGAAAATTTTTCTATTTCTGAAAGTTTCAAATTTGATTTTTCTCAATTTAAAATTTTTGATAAATTTATAATTTTTTCTAATTTTGAATTATTAATTCATTTTTTATTTTTATTTTTAAAATTTCGAATTTCCATGTAAATTTAAAATTCAGAATAAAAACTTGAAAAATTCTGGAAATGATTGAATTTTCGAAAAACAAAGAACTTTCATAATATTTAGATTTATAAACTTGGAAATTTAATTTTTCGAATTTTGAATGAATTTTGAATTTCTTTTTATTGACAATTGAATATCAACTGTTAATTGCGATTTTTCAAATTTTTAATTCTAAATACAAAAATAAAAACTTGGGAAATTTTAGATTGCTTATAATGCAACGAAGACAAAGATTTTCAAAATTTAAAAATAAAAAAATTAGCGTGAGTCAATGTTTAAACAATAAAAACTATGCTTTCTCATAAATAATTAACTCTTCAAAGTTTTAATGCCTTTCAGGATCCTAAATTTTACAGGATTTACAATGTTTCTTTAACTCCTACATCAAATAGATATTACATCAAATAGATATTACATTAAATAGGTTTTACATATGCTAACTTCTTCAGGACCTCGTATTTCGGCAGTTCCTAAATTTTTTAAATCACTTAATTCTTCAAGGTTTTTTTATTGGGACTCCAAATTTTTGAGTTTTCCGAATGCTCTTAAATTTTTTGAACTTTCCCAAATCTTGGACATTCACTAGATTTTCCAACTTTTTGGGATACCAGATTAAGATTTTTGGGGATTCCTGATATTTTTTGGATTCCCCAATTTTTCGGAATTTTGAAACTTTTCGAGATTCCCAAGCTTTTTGGAATTCCTGGACTTTTCAGGATCCCAAAAAACTCGGGATTTAATTTAATTATGACTTCTTCAATTCTGTATTTTTAAATGAACAATGCAGTTTGGAGTATTTTCAAAGTTTGTGCGTTGCAAAATGGTGATTGTCAACGGTTGATATTTTTACAATTTTATGATTAATTTTGATTGAGTTCAATAACTCGTTTTCTAATGTATTTTTTTTTCTTTCAAGTGGAAAATTGATATTTCTGTGATGCTTCTAACTCTCAAATTTGTAAGAATTCTCATTTTCTCTAATCATGGTATTTTCTATTTTGGAGTTACCACAAATTCCTGTCATTCGAAAACGCCAAATTCGTTTCAAAACGGGACAAAAATATCAACAATACATCAAAACGTATTACAATTTTTGACATTTAAAAATTATTATGTAGCAATATTTAAAAAATTCGGAGGATTACGATATTTGATTCTCATCGAATCTTATCTCTTCGCAATAATACAATCCCTTCAAATAAACCATTTTCAAATTAAATATCACTTCAAAATCTATGTAAATAAATTAATTAAAATAATATATAAATATCAATAAAATGAATAAAAATATCGAAATATTGATAAAATAAAATCAAAAATATGACTCCGTGTGATCAGTTACTGATTTATTGTTTCTTATAAAAAAATGGAATTAAAAAGTATTATGAAAATTTAAAAATACATTCATTCTTATACATTTTTTTTTAATTTACTGCTTTCGTAAATGATTTTTATTAAATAAAAAAACAAAATTCCTACTCTACCTTCAATGCTCTTTCAAATGCAACAGTATAACTTCGAATAAATTTCCCTTTAAATTAATCAATTAAAATAATATCTAAATATAAATAAAATAAATAAAAATATCGAAATGGCTCTGATCAATTAGTTACTGATTTATTTATTCCTAAAAAAAATACAGTAATAAAATATTATAAAAAAATTAAAAATACATTCAATTTCATCAAAATTTTTTGAAATCTTTTACTTACATAAAGGATTTTTATAAAAAAAAAAAATTAGTACTCTACCTTTAATATTGTTTCAATTGCAACGGCATAACTTTGAATAAATTTGCTTTTGAATAAATTAAATTCCTTAAAATACATTAATTGAAATAATACATAAATGCAAATGAAATTATTAAAAATATCGAAATATTGATAAACTAAAATTACAAATATGGCTCCAAGTGATCAGTTCCTGATTTATTTATTCTTAAAAAAATGAAATCAAAAAATATTATAAAAAATTCAAAATAAATTCACTCTTATCAAAAGTTTTTTGAAATCTATTTGCGTAAATGATTTTTATAAAAAAAAAACCATAATTAATACTCTACCTTCGATACTCTTTTAAATGCAACAGCATAACGTCCATAACCCTATGAGCCATTTGCACCAGGTTCATCGCCGAAACTTCTTCCTCCAACTTGAGAAAAAACTTCTCCAGCATAACTTTAGCTTCATCGGGAAACCTGGTATCGTTGCTTATACATTTATACCAAGACGAAATAAAGAGCAAATTAATGTCTTCCACGAGTTTTTTAACTTTTCCAGAACCTGGTGACGATGGTTTCCCATGATTTTCCTCACCGGGAAACCCGTTACATTGTTGCTTCCCATTTCGATCGGAAAATGATTTTCTCCACTTAACGCTACTTTCCACAATCGATTGTTTGCCAAACCTCTTGAGGAGTCCTTCGATGTCGATCGGGAAATTGGCCTTGACGACGAATTTCAGAAGGAAGCAGCTGAACCAGGTCGAGAAAATTGTGACGAGCAGGGCCCAGGTCACGGAAAAATACGTTGGAAGAAAAGACTGGCATAGGAAATGTTGGAAAACTATGCACGAAATCGCGCACGAGGTGCTAAGTGCTAAAACGACGCGGTTTACCCAGCTCGTAGGAACGACTTGATCCATTTTTCGACATTAACAACTGTTGCTTTATTCTGGGAATCGCTGATTCCGGAATTTCCGCCGGTTTTTGACTTGTGTCAACATGGGGAACAATTAATATTTGCTATTTGTTTACTAATAAGGTAATCAGTGTGTCCCATTCAGTTGCATTCAGTGCCATTCAGTGCCATTAGTGTATACACTGGTATCAACTGGTATACACCGTAAATAAAGAGCAATAAAGAGCAAAAGAAAACATTTATTATTGTATATATATCTCTCTTTCTCTCTCTATAACGTCTGTTTTCAACCTCGTGCATGTAAATTTGGGGCCCTGGACCCTTGTGCAAGCGTTTACAAATTTGGATTTTATAGTTATTTTTTCCACACGTGACGATATTTTATTGCTATTCGTAAATAAGTTGTCATTTGCCTGATGTAAAATAGTTATTTATGCTACAAGGAAGAAAAAGGATGTTTCTAACAAGTGCGAAGTCGATTGCACGCACGAGCGAAGCGAGAAATACAGGGTGGTCCAGTTTAAACGGATAATATTTTAACCAAATTTTTTTCATATTTTTCTAAATCAAAAAGTCCCCTGCCACTTTTCACAAAACTCAAAATCAAAAAAGTTATTTAAGTTTGAAATTTAAACAATAAATGCACTTTTTCGAGGAGTGGCGTCAGGCCCGCGCGCAGGTTTTTTCCGTCCTTGTCATACGTCACCTCTGAGCGCGAACGTTAGAGAAAGACACAAGGAGGGGGTCAAAACCCCTCCCTTGATCTTTCTC
>JAPYZL010022331.1:0-12191 GCA_030522825.1 Platygaster orseoliae
TCTTATGCTCCTCAGTCTCCAAGACGTGAGAATCGCTTGCTCCACCTTCTCCAAAAACAGAAATGTAAAAAACCATGTTATTTCACCTCACAAAATACAGGAGAAGATTATGCTCCTTAGTCTCCAATGCATGAGAATCACTTGCTCCACCTTCTCAAATTTCTAAATTTGTAGTTTTTTCAAGAAAAATAAAAAAAAAACATATTCCTTTATGCCATTATAATCTTATCAATGTAATGTATACTCTAATTATCATTAATTTCTATCAGTTGCTATTATGAAGTTGTATTGTTTACTAATATTTATTCACCATTTATTATTGCTTCTATTTTTCAATTTATTCATATTGCACTATTATGAGGAACGTTCGATGAACAAAGCCCTTTTGATTCAAAAGATATTTTTATTCTTACAAACATTTTCAAAAGCACAATGACTACTTATTCTAGTTCTTTACTATTAATAGAGACCGAAAGAAAGTCGTTTCCATCTAT
Organism: Platygaster orseoliae; assembly: GCA_030522825.1. Classification (NCBI taxonomy): domain Eukaryota; kingdom Metazoa; phylum Arthropoda; class Insecta; order Hymenoptera; family Platygastridae; genus Platygaster; species Platygaster orseoliae. Next base: position 495 of record JAPYZL010022331.1, read on the forward strand.
ATTACTGTGAAAGCAAACTGTGAGAAGTTGTTCAATCAAAACTAGTACAAAATCAGAATTTATATTACATTTTTGAATATATGAAATGGGGGTCGATGAATCATATTTCGCGCTAAAAGGTTGATAACCAGTTGTACATCTTACTAATGCGAAAAACTTCTTGCCACATTTGCACTCAAAATTGTATCTGCAATTTTGCACGCCTTAAAAGTAACAGTAGATCCATAATGACGAGCACTGTCATGAAGGTTTTTGTATAAAACATATTTTTATTTATTTTGTAACATGCCAGGCTTGTAGCATTCGCTAGTATACAATTTGTTGTTTTTCAGTAAACAGTGATACTGTAACTGAACTATCCAATCGTACTGTAGCAATGTTGCACGTATCATTGGTTGAAGGTCAAATGATTTTTTATACATACCCACGCTATAGCAACTGTCGAATAAAAATTCACAGAGTTTCGCTTGCCTTTTCTTTCGATACAAAAAGTTTTTAAAACGTCCCCTGCAATATGTTGCAAATAACGCTTCAATTTAACTAATTGAATATGTGAATTTGCTACTTGTGTCGCAGTATGAGACGTGTCATGAATTTTAGCTTTAAAATATTCCCGTTAATGTCCTCGAATGTATAACAAGAATATACTCACAATTGTCCTGTATTTATTACGCATTCTTCCAAATGTAACAGTTGATGAATATTAATTGAACAGAATTGAAGCCCGTATTTGATTTCGAACAATTTGACAAATTTTTTTAACATGTTTTCAGCTTTTTCCAACATTTTGTCATTAACAGAATTTGCACTTACATTGCTACTACTGCAATCAATAATAAGTTGTGTTCAAAATAATCAGGTCTCATTACGCCGAATAGTAGGAGCATGGAATAGTGATAGAACTAAACTCGTAATTCAGAGGCCTTCCAATGGCAAAGATCAGCAATTGAGCGTGGAATTATGTGTATAAAATTGCGAGGTTTAATCGATAGTAATGTTTTATTCACAACATCCAAAACTGAATAAAGTGAGAAAGGGTAGTAACGATATTTTAAAAATAAAAAAGTTTCATGAAAAAGTTTGATAAAACTGTAATTTTTTATAAAACTGTTTTATTAGAACTGGATTTATTGATAACAATTTAATATGATAAGTTTAAAGAAACTGAAAATTTCATAAAGATTGGACGAATTTTTATAAAAATAACACTTACTAAGACGTGTTAGGTGATATTCTTTGAAATTTGTTTTTCATTCATCGATTTCTTTTTCATTATATTCATTGATAATTTTTTAACATGCATATAAAAATAAAACTATCGATAACAATATTACTAGAATAAAATAGCAAATAAGCTTAGCCTTATGTATAATGCGAATAATGTAAAGATGTAAAGTGAACAAATGCTCTTAGTCAGTTTCACATTGATCGTCCTAACGATAAGATGCGCATTTTTGAACTCTAACATTACACGTTTCTAAACATTTTCATAAACAAAACAACTAATAAAAAGAAATCACGAATATTATGTTCCGAACATTCAATTATAAGATTCAATAGTAATAAAGTAGTAATACTTCTGAAAGTTTGGAATCAAGAAAATTTTTTTTTCATTTCTCATTTGCTGGGATGGCTAAATGTTATCGACTCCGTTTTCCACCCAGCGACTCGAGTTCGAATCCCGTCAGAAGCGGGAATGGTTTTTTTCAGGTAGTTTATGCTATTTCTTGACAGGTCACTGTCTGCCATTCAACTTACTGCTTGGTCTCTTCATTGCATGTATGTATTAAAAATAGTAAATTAATGTACTAAAAAATTGGGTAATGAAAAAAGTTGCGTAGCGTGGGGATCTCACCTAATACAGTATTTTTTACTACTTTTTTACATTACAACCACAAACAGCACCATTGCTCCAGTTCCTCCACTTGACATGAATATTCGGGAGCATTGTTGCTCCAGTTCCTCCAATTGACATGGAATGTCGGGAGCATTATTGCTCGACTTGCTAAAAACGGCAAAATCGAGCAAAAGGAGTATGTATGCTCCAATGTTAAAGCAATGAGGGAGAACTTCTCCGCATTCTCCGCAAATCTTCTCAACGCATTCTCAAATTTGCTCCATATTCTCCAATATTTTTACCTGAAAATTTCGCCTCGGGGTGTGTTCAAATTTATATATTCGGAATCTCAAACACATTACAAATGTGTGAAAAACCTTGTATTTCAAATTCGAGACTTTCGAATTCCAATGCAATGATGTTTAATGTTTTTTTACGAATTATGAAAAAAAAAAACGGAACCAAATTAAAATAACATAATGTGATACTACAGTTCTCACTTCATTTTCACGGATACATGAATAGGTAATGACGAAAAATTTTCATGTAAACTGTTCATGGTACTTTTTTAACCATGTACGACCTCTCGACATTTCCTTATCACGTGCCCAGTTAATAACACGTGCAAGCAAGTTATTCAAAGTGCGATTCAACAAGTTGAATATGAGGGAAACCTATATTTTTATCACCTCTCTCGTTTGAGTGCAATGAACGCAAATATTTCGCAATGTTTACGTTCAATGGAATGAAAAATTTTTCGATTTGTTATCGACTTATCGCATATCTAACGCTGATTTAATTTTTATGTTTTAGTTTAACTGTTTATGATATTTTTTTAAGATATTGAAACAATTTTCCTTTTACAATTTCTATTTTTGATTTTTTCAATTTTCGACTATTCGTTTTTTTTTGTCCACATATAAACAATAGGTAGATGTAAAATTTTTTTTACTTATAGTCAGTTTCTAAAATGTTATTAGTTTTCATTTCCGAGAATATTATCGACATTTTATTAGATTCAAATACTTCTGTGATACACTGAAAAACAAAAATATCGTTTTTCGATGTATTTTTGTAAAAAGTACAAGAATATTGTAATTTTCATAATAATATTACAGACTTTACAATACTGTATCGTAAAATATATTATACTTGATAAATCACTATAAGTATGTCAGTTTTTAAAAGATGATAAATGTAATGCTCAATGTTAAAAACCCAAATTCTACTCATTTTTTTTTATTTGAATTTCTGAATAATTTTAACAATTATTTTACATATTATTATTTATGCTTCCAGTTCACTATAATGTAATTATTCGTATAGTAATGTAAAATACTGTACCAATCAGTATTTAGCAAACATTCATAAATAATTGTAATATATAAATAATATCATTGAAACATAACATTCTATAAAGTATACTATACTAAAATATCATTTGACAATGTTAACAATATATAATAGAAAAAAATTAAATAAATAACCAGCAACTGTACAATATTTCAGACTGATTTCACTGTACAATTTTTTATGGTTAAAATTACTAGATTTTTCAGTCAGTGTATCAACTGATCCTGAAAAAATTTCATTGCTAGCGAAGAAACAAATTACGACTAATTTTCTGAAATCGAAAAAATTACTCTTCAAAAAGTTCCCATTACATCATTAATGATGTGATTTTACTGAATAATTTGATTTTGATATTACATTCTACTTATATAATGTTTTCTTCTTTCGAAAAAAAAAATAAAAAACGACCCTCATGTTTAAGAATATTGCGAAAATACTGAAAAAACGTAAATTATATACTAATTCTAACTATACATGAATCTGGTAATCTAAATAAAAAATTTCGTATAAGTTCAAAACAAATTGATAATTGAAATATAATAAAAACTCATCTAAAATACTTGAAATCGTCTAAAATTACTTGAAAGTTTTGGACAACACCTCAACTAGTGCAAAGTAAAATTGTTAAAATTGAGTTGTATTAAAAAAGTTTAAATAAATAACTTACAAAATAATGAAAAAACTGACTAACTTAATATGAATCGATATGCACTTGTCAAAATATTTAAATCTGACAAAAAAGAATATTCGATTCCTTGAAAATAACTATTTCAAGTAGTCAACTTTTTACCAATTCGAATAGAGGAAGTGGTTGAAAAATTATTTCACGAGAAAATTTCAGTTTTTTTTTCTATCAAACGAAAATTCATGCAGCATTCGAAGATTTTCCTGTTTTTCAAGTAAATTTACCTAGTTTAACAACGAGAAAACAGATTATCTCATATATCTATCCTAAATATACATGATGAATTTGGTAACACTGTGCGACAAATTTCAGATAAAAATTTTGATATCATAAAATTGAAGCAAAAATGTAATATACACTTAATTTTAAGACACACGTGTCTCAGTGTTTCAAAAAATTAGGTCAATAAAGCTTTCCATTTAAACTTTGAAGTGCGAGAAGGACACACTTATTCGAGCAATGTGCTAAAAAGAGAGAAAAGATGAAACAAAATGTTGAATCAATCGTTTTTACGACCTAATTCAGCAAAAACCCAAGACACGTGAATCTTTAAATTGAGCGTAGATTTCATTTTTGCTTCTACATTCCGATATCAAAATTTGTGTTGCGCAGTGTAATCCAAATAAAAATTTCGTTTAAATTCGTAGGAAATTGAGAATTAAAATACAATAAAAAATCATCTAAAAACTTTAAAATCATCTCAAATTACTCGAACATTTTGAACAAAACCTCAAACAGTACCTACCAGTAAAATTATTTAAATATAGTTAAATTAAAAAAAGTTGATATGCACTTGACAGAGTAGCTAAATCAGAAAAAAAATAGTGTATTATGTTACAAGGGGCCAAAAGCAGTCTTTTTTACCTGCGAGAATATTGTTCAATACGAGATTTTTACGAGGGCGCTGAAGGGGTCCAGGGGCAGAGCCCCGGTGGGGTTAGGGGGACGAAGCCGCCCGTATGAGGTGAAATGTAGTTGAGATGAAAAAGAAATAAATAAATAATAACAATTTAATCAATTTTCATCAACAAAAAAATTATGAAGAATAAAAAAATCAAATTTTATTAATAAAATAAAAGTTAATAAAATAAATATTAAAAATGATTAGTAAAGAATTTAAAAAGAGTAAGTAATGAAAAATTCAGAAATGATATATTTAAATAGTAAAAAGTAATAAATAAGTAGCAGAATAAATAATAAAAATAAAAAATTATAAGTTAAATTTAAATATTAAATTATGAATTGAAATTCGAAATTATCAATTGAAATAATAAATTATGAATCAAATTATTACGATAAAAATGATAATAAATAAAAAAAATAATAATAAATGAATCATTGTAATTCAAAACAATTTTTATTGACAACAAAATTATAAATTGATATTAAAAATTGAAACAAAAAAATTAGAATGAAATCGTCGGATTAATAAAAAATAATAACAAAGAAATTATAAGAATATTAAATTATTAATTGATAATTAATATAAAGAAATGAACATTCTCGAATCCTGAATTCTGGAATACCCTATTCTTGAGTTACGCCTTAGGGCGTAAAAGACTACTTTTAGACCCGCTTTCCGGGGACGAAAAACTACGATAACATACATGTAGGGTAAAAAAAATATTTGATTCTGTTTAATCTCTTAAAAAATAATATTTGAAATAGTCAATTTTTGACTACTTCGAACTAAGACAATGCTTAAAAATAAACTTAACAAGAAAATTTCGGTTCTTCTTCCATCAAACGAAAATTCATGCAGCATTCAGAGTTTTTCCTGTTTTTTAAGTAAATCGGCATAGTTTAGCGACTCCGTCAGTAATAAGGAAAACAAAACTCTGAAGTCACTTTTTATGAGCCCTCTATTAGTTTCGGGACCGAACCGGGCAGGTTCGAAAGATGACCATCAGATATGGAGAGCGAAAGTTCGATGGCTTCTAATGCGGCTGATCACCTCTTCTATAAAACCCGGTCGCCATTCCTTGAGACGGGAGGAAAAGAAAAAAAAGAAAGACCGGGGTTTCTTAGACTGGTAAAAATAGGCACAAAACGACCGAAATGATGCACCCACGAGAATGAGAGGAAGGTTGAATTATAACCAGATTCGAGTCGGAATTCCACACCAATCTGTTACAAGCGGATATCAGATATTGCCGATCTCAAGTCCTGAGCGTCCAAAAAATAACTCATTGAAAATCGACACTCTCACAATCATCTTAGATGGAACTTTCATTCATGGGACTCAACTATTACGGAATCAGAAGTACGCTCGTGTGATGGATATTTCGATTTTCTGCAGATTCGTGAAAAAAAGTGAGCAATTGTAGAACGAATAACGTGGTACGAAATACTCGCGAATTTCAAGAGGTATACTTAAAATATTGTGTACACCTTTTTTCATGTAAAAAAACTCGAATGGAATGATTTTAGCCATATACAGTCAAAAATTCGAAGCCAAGCTCAGAATTCTCTGCAAAGACGGTTCTGGTATATTTCTTCAAATTTTTTTTTCTTCATTTATTCCTGACATTGAATTTTTTTTGAACAAATCGATGAACAAAAACTTGCTACAATTTAATAAAATGAGAATAAGTGTCTTGAAACCAAAAAAAATCAGCCCAAAGCAAAAACCTGACGCGAAATGCAGATTTAATGCCAGGAATGACCTTTCTCGGTCGTTACACGTGCTAAATAATCGAGTCCAGTACGACTGCACCCAATTTTTACCTGACAAGAGCTAATCCAAACATTAAGTATTGAAACATCGAGACGTGGAAGAGTTGATTTGAAGAAATAACGAAAGTCGTTGGTATTTTCAATTATGTTTCAATATTTCATACAAGAAACTTAGAAATACAAATTTCTTACTCTGAGTAACTGATTTTTATTTCCTTAAACAAACATTTGGTCGTTATTTGACCAACCAAATATTTGGTTCACTTAAATAAATTTTTAGTTCAGACAAACAAACTTTATAAAACTCTAACTAATATTGTTTCAACCAGAAAAATTTGTTTGTCTAAACTATAAATTTATTTAGGTAAACCAAATTGGTTTTTCGATGTACAACTAATCGAAGAAAAATGCGTTTAATTTGTAATGTGAGTGTATTGGAATCGCAATCATTTATTTTTTAAATTTTAGAAACTGGTGTTTAAAAAGAATTGTTAAAAATTCATCTGATACCCTTTTTACAAAATGCAACTTGGAAAATTTTTTATATATGTACATTATTGGTGCCTTCCTCACATGGGCGTTTGTTTTAAGTGTGGGATTTGATGATTAAGTATGTGAAAAAGGGAAACAGGGAAGAAATAAAAATGGTACTTTATTTATTTAAAAAGATCTAGTATATTGTGTGTATGTAAATTGGAACTTCTGCTAAAAGTGTTAAAAGTTCAAAGAAGAAATTAATCAAATTGGATTGATTCTCTCTTTTCATGTCTTTGTAATTCGTTTCTCGTAAAAGTGACAAATACTATAGGGAATTTTAGATCATCTATCAATAAAATTTAAAAAAAGAATAATTGGAGGACAATGTCGCTTGATTTCATTTGGTTATATATATTTTTCTATGTCTCTTGTATGTTGTATGAGAACTTATGTTTGACAAACATTTTTCGAAACATTGAAGAATCATTTTCCTCCAAATTTGAATCTGTCAAAATTGTCACAGATGAAATTTCATACTCGCTATTTCGTTGAAAAATGAGCGGTTTTTTAGTGAAATAAATTACCCATTCAATTTTTGAAGATTTCAAAAGTAAAATTTGAGAAGGGATGTAAATGATATTTTTTGTAAATCAATTCGTGATATCATATATTATACATTAATAATTGTGAAAGTTATTATACATAGCATTAGTTTATCATTTTCTTTAAAATTTTGACTATGATAAATAATAAATTATTTACGTCCGAGAAATTCTGTACATTTTTCGAAACGATATTTTGTAATTTACTTGATATTTAGGTGTATCTTACGATTTCTTTTTTTATAAATAAACAATGCGTCATTCATTTTCTTTCATCTTAAAATAATTTAAAAATTTCAGAAACAATGAAGAAATTTTCAGTTTTGTTAATGTGAGAAAACTTGATAATACTGCGAATCCCGAATAATTTTTGAGAGTGCAAAATTTTAAAGTCAGTTTTAAGTACTTTATTTTAATGAAACTTTGAACGATTATTATTATTATTATTATTATTATTATTATTATTATTATTATTATTATTATTATTATTATTATTATTATTATTATTATTATTATTATTATTATTATTATTATTATTATTATTATTATTATTATTATTATTATTATTATTATTTTCAAAAATGTAAGCCCTACAAACATTTTTACATTGATGATTTCTAGATATTTCTGAAAATTTCAATATATCATAATCAATTCGAAATATAATCAATTCAAGGATCATTATTTTCTATAAATAAATCATAATTTATGTATATTTTATTATATATTAAAAGAATTATGTATTTATGTAAATGAATAATTAAATTACACCGTACAACAAAATTTGACTTTCGGAAAAATGCTTGGTAAATTTATGCAAAAATGGATACGTTGTGTCATCGACAAACAAATCCAAAAATTATATTGAAAGTTTAGTTTAATTTTTTGAGTTATTTACAATAATAAATATCAATCTTCAAACCTCTAAAGTCTAAGGCATCCATTTTCGCAAAAATTTATAGAGCATTTTTTTTTTTTTTTTTGAACTGTTCAATTTTTTTATATAACAGTTTAACGTAATTTCAAAATGAACCGTTGAATAGTTTGAAAAATAGGAATTATTTATTGCTACTACGTGCTCAAATCCAGTGACAAAAAGCAAGATTTTTCATAAATAAACTTAGCTATTTCAAAAACGACTTTTAGCGTGAGAGTTTTATGATTGAAAAATTGTTTCAAAAACACAGTGAATCTAAATTTGCTTTTCGGAAAAATTTTCGGTAAATTTTTACAAAAATGGATACCTTGGGTGATTAATAAACAAACCCCAAAAAGGTTTTAAAAAATTAGTTCCATTTTTCAAGTTATTTACTATGATAAATATAAATTGAAAAACCTCTAGAATACGTCTAATTTCGGAAAATGAAAAGACTTTAATGAGAGGAATTCATTTTAACAATTTTCTTCATGAAAAAATGATTAATTTAATTGTTACTCCGCTTCAATCTATTTCCTGAAATGCGTAATGAAATAAGCCTGAAGTAGGTAACTGATAAAAGTAACCGTTTTTTCGCCAAAAAAAAAAATACAAAATTAAATTTCTCATTATGGTACTTTTCCCCGCACTTTTCCGAAAACTTACTATTCCGGGTCAATTTTTTTCGTCAAAAATTGCCGTTTCCCATGCAATGAAGAATGGTACCAATAACAATTCATAAATGAAACACATTCTATGTTGATTTTATTAAGATTTTATTCCACTTACCGTATTTGTAACGTGTATTTGTAAATTTCACTTTTTAAATTACGCGCGCTTTCATTCTGGCGGAATGTCTACTAAAGTTTGAAAGTAGTAATTCACTCATTTCTTTAGTCATAACTTACTAATCCAAACCACAAGCTAAAATCACTATTTCATTAGTGATTATTCACTAATCTTTAGTGGCTCACTTTTCTCTTTTTCAATTAATGAAATTCCACTAATAATTAGTAGTATTCTTCTAAGTTAAATCGAACGAGTTTATACATATCATTGTTTAAGTCAACCAAGTTTGTTTGACAGTATAATTTTGAAGGTAGCGCTCCCTTCCTTTCCCTCAAACTATAATTTCCTCGATAAACGTCTACAATTGCCCATTAAGGAGCCAGTCAAATGGGGTAGTGGAGGGTTCAACGCACGAGGGACATTGGACCGAACGCCAGAATCTTCCACGTCTGGATGCAAGGCCTACCTGCCTGTGAACCAGTGCTCGTTTTATCCACGCCGCGGCTACAATGTAAAATGTCCAAATGAAATTTACTGTCTGATAGTAAAACTATATTCAATATTGTTTGTAATTTTACTATGCTTAGCACAGTAATTTTACCATCTCGACTATAAATTTTTACTAACCGATGGTAAAATCGCTGCACTGAGTTCTGTAAAGTTGCAGCCTGCTAGTAAATTTACCATGTTTCTTTAAAATCACTATGCTCAGTTTGGATAATCTAGTTTGCTACCATGATGTCATAGAAATTTACTTTTACTAGTAACATTGCCATACTGGGCATAGTAAAATTACCATACTGGAAAGGGCAATTTTCATTTTCAATAGGGAAATTTACCTATCCCCAGTATGGCAAACTGGATTATCCATGCTCAGCATAGTAAATTTACATGGATTTTTTGTACAGTGTACTCTGTTGCAAAGCCGTTATTTATGACCTTCGCCTCTTCCCATTTCTCCTACTCCATGAGAGAGTACGCCAGGCTCTCACATCGGCACCAGACACTGGACAGCCATTGAGATATCTTACGAGTGCGTTGAACGCGAGGCGAATGCACTTGGACCTTCCCCGCCCCCGCCCCCTCCACCCGAGTATCAACCCCAGGATGCAGGGTTACGATGCCGACTTCCATTTTATTTTAAAAGACAGGAAAACAGCTAGAACCAGACACCATCATTATCGTATTAACGACTGTGCATAAATTTATTGTTAATTTTACACACTGAAAAACTAATTTCGTTTACTTAAATCAATTTTTAGTTCAAACAAACAAATTTGAGTTACCAGAAACGTTAATTTTTTTTAATGAAACAGAATTTGTTTGTATGACCCAAAAGTTTATTTAAGTCGTTTATTTAATTCGTTTCAATGTGTTAAGGATTTTTTGATCGTTTATACTTATTATTATATATTACTTTTGTAAGAAAAGTAGGAAAGTGCAATATTCACGAAAACTAAGAAAAATCTGACCAAAGATTAATCCGTAAATGTAACTCAATAAGTTTTCCCTATTCACCTGAAACTTGATAATTATGAAATAATTTTTGTCTTAAGAACGAGTTTCAGACATGAAGCTTATCGACATTTGAACAACCTCGTGAAAGCCAAAATCTGTAGGTACAATCTCCTACTTACAGCTTTAAGCTTCTTAAAACTCAAGGCTACATCTTCAAGGCTCATTTTTCAATCTTGCTCTTGTGCACTGAAAAAAGATGTATAAGATTTGTACATAGATCTGCTTGGTTGACAGCAAGACTATAGGTATATTTACTATGGTAGATGTTAAATGCGGTTAAGTGTAATTTTGATGGTATCACCCCCTAAATCGTTTCCAAATAATCTAAAAAATCCCTAAATTTCTTTACATGCTGCCAATTATTTATTGTTTATAGATATGACATATTGCAAAAAAATTATGAAGGTACTGAAACAAGACTTCTTTGGTAAGCTTGAAGTGAAATACCACAAATCATAGAAATTTAGCACTTTTCAGCATTGTGCAAAAAATATTAAATGATAATTATTTTCCATATTTATATGTATTCTAAATTATTTAAAAATCAAAGTTATTCAAATGCATGTTAATTCAAGGGGACCGTTCTATCATTTTGGCCGAAATCAGCCGAAATCGTAACTGAACTTTGTACGTAGATAAAAAAAAACTACCAATGTTAGATCCATCAAACTTTACACAAATATAGTCCTTTATTATAAAAGTAAAAAAAATTTTATTGTTCGTAAAAATCTTGGATAGAGTACTATATACAGTGCGTCCGCCTTGAAACTAGACAACCTGGAAAGCCTAATGATTATTTTCTTTTCCCTTACCTTCGCCTGGCTATTCAAGCCGGGTTCGAGGA
>JAPYZL010022346.1:0-28625 GCA_030522825.1 Platygaster orseoliae
TTACCTCGTATCAGTGATTTATTAATATTTTCCTAGGGAAGAATGATTTGTCCCGCTCATTCGTGAGTACCCCAAAAAGTGGATTTTGTTCCCACATTCAATGCAAAAAAAGTGGCCTTTTTTGTGGATGTATGGGAAAAAAGCAATTCTCAAAAAATTTCTCACCTCCTTAAAAAAAAAAAGCGATCGCTTCCAAACTGATAGGAGTATAAAACAAATCGATGGCAACAAATTCAGGAGATCGACAGTAAGATGGCTATCATTGGTCCGAAATCCGAAATGATCTTATATGATAGAAACGTACGATGGAAGGGCAAGGATGTCCCGTAGTCACGTATGCTCCCTTTTCCGTTTCTTTGCACGCGTCGATAGTTTACTTTTCGATGAGCTTCGCGTTACCCGAACTCCTCTTTTTTCCAAGCCAATAAATGGATTTGGGTCCCGAACGTTATTGGATTTTCCCCGGTAAATGAAATTTTCTGCTCTTGTTTTTCTCAAGGCATTTCACACGCTGGCAAATATATTCGGGTAGTTAAGTACACTCTGCTCATTTGTACACATCCGGGGCTTTGGCAATCTTCATGGTCAATTAAGGTCATCGACTCGAAGTATCAGAAGACTCTTAAGGATTTGTACACAAAGTCGATTCATGAAAGTTGCAACTCTACTTTGATTTCAATATCAGTTCTAAATGTCGTTCAGTAAAATTAGTTTTCATACGATGATGAAATTTGTTATAAAATACGTGAATTCTTACATATTTTAACCCAGATACTTTTGGCGCAGAATTTTGCTCATGAAAAATTGAAAACTTGCAATAATTATTCCAAGCTGAATAAAAAGAGTTCGCTAATTCTTGTTACTGGGTCAGGGTTTGGATTAAAAATTTACAATCCAGGTCAAAACGAAGCATGAATGAATTTTGATATTGAAGATCCGCTATTGAAAGCCATCCACGCTCTCAACGGCACCCAGAATAAAATATGCAAGTATCGATTTTTCCGGAATAAAAAGAGTAAAAATAAATACGCGATATGACTAAATTCTCCAATACATTCGCAAAGGTTATGAGGCGGATCCCAGTAACCGCTGGTGGACCGTTGATTGAGTTTTTCACGTCCGATGATATTTCAGACACCTACGATGAGAGATATATTGATTATTGAAAAAAGTTTATTCATAAGTGTGATTGCGCATTCTGTATAACCACGTTGATTTTAAAAATTAATATTATCTGAAGGTTTAGTAGAGTTTTTTTTTTGAGGACAGAAATCTTAATCATTTTTTATACAAATATGAATGTATCACATATGTTTGAACAGATGTAAATGTGTCATCAAAATGTGTTTTACCTTCTTAATAATCTGACCTAGAAAAAATCTATTTAAAATCATTCCTTGAGGTTTATCAACTGCTACTTGTAAAAAAAAGAATTTTTGAAGTGAAACTTCTCTACTCGAGGGAGTGAAATCGAAATCAGCTGACGATTGTCGGAAAGATTTAACTGCGCGTTCAGTTGGCGCACGCGGGAAATAAAATTCATTTTACTGTTGAAATGAATTGGAAACTAAATGAATATTACTTACGTTAAAATTAAAATTCAAACAAAATTTTCTGTAACAAAATTATCAATTATGGTTCATAATATAGTATGGAATAGAATTTTGTATAGTGATCCAAAGAAACACTGTAAATTGTTGAAAATACCAGTAAATAAAAAAAAGTTTATGAAAACATGCAATACGAAAATTATAGTAATCTTTGAAATACCTAAAATCTGGAAAGTTATTATTTCTATAAAAATCTATTGAAGTATAAAAAAATTTTCAACATTAATTTCTACAGTATCGAATTCAAAAAATTTAAAAGGCTGAATAGACATTCATAATGCTCGTCTATTGCTCAAAAATTAAAGAATTACAAAAATTATCAAAAAGATTAGAAAAAAAAAATCTAAAACCCAAAAATCACAAGAACTGAATTATGCTACATATAACCCGGAAATTGAAAATGATAGATTCTGTATTTCAAAGTTAAAAATCATAAAATTGTTTCGAATGACCTAATACTTAAAAAAATATGGAAAAAATGTTCATTGAAAATTGAGAGAAAGTGATGAAAATAGTCAGTTTTCTAATAATATAGTATGAAATTTTAGAATTCTGTGTAATGATCTATAAAAACTTTGGAAATCGTTAAAAAAAACAGTAAATAAATAAAAGTTCATAAATAACATGTAATACGAAAATTCTTGAAAACTTTAAAATACCTTAAATATGTCAGGTTAGAAATTTTTGAAAAATCTATGAAAATATAAATATTTTTCATCTTTGACTTCTACTGTATCGAATTTGAAAAAGCTAAAACAATTCATAATGCTCGTTAATAGCTCAGAAATCAAAGAATTACGAAAAATACCTAAAATATAATAAAAAAAGAATCTGAATGTCGGAAATCACAAAAATCGAATTTCGCTACATATAATTCGATCATTAAAAATTAATAATTCTGGACTGTGAAATTATAAATCATAAAATTTCACAGAAAATAACAATATTTTTCTAAAACAAATTTTTTCTTAATAAATTATTGAAAATACTAGTTCATAAAAAAATGTTCAGAAATAACATGCAATACGAAATTTTTAGAAATCTTTGGAATACCTAAAATCTGTATGGTTATAACTTTAAAAAAAATTTATAAAAAAAAAATATTTTTTAACTTTGAGTCCTACAGTATCGAATTTTAAAAAGCTTGAAAAAAAATTCATAATACTCGTTCATTGCTGAAAAATTAAAGAATCATAAAAAATACGTAAAAGATGAAAATAAGAAAATCTGAATCTCGAAAATCACAAAAATCGTATCTCGTTACTCATAACACAAACATTAAAAAAATGTGATTCTAGACTTCAAAATTAAAAATCACAAAATTGTATCGATTGACTCAATACTAAAAAAATACAAAAACGTAATATTTATTGAAAATTGAAATGAAGTGATGAAAATAGTCAGTTTTTTCAATAATAGAGCATGAAATTACAGGATTCTGTATAGTGATCCATAGAAACTATGAAAATTGTTAAAAGTACCATTTAATAAATGAAAGTATATAAATTACATGCAATATGGAAATTTCTCTAAATCTTTGAAATACCTAAAATCCGTGAAATCATAATTTTATTGTATAACAAATCCATAAAACTATAAAATATTTTTCCAATTTTATTCCAACAGTATCGAATATTAAAAACTAAGTAGACATTCTTAATGCTCGTTTATTGCTAAAACAGTAAAGAATTACGAAAAAATGCTAAAAAGTTTTTTTCTTTATACTTGAGATTTTCTTTTCCTTTATCATAAGTTAACAGTTCGAGAATTTCCTGGAAACAAAAAATCTTTTTCCATGTTGCTCTTTGACAGTGACGTTTCATCGATATTTTTGGATATCCCGTTTCCGGTTTCCTCGATGTCGAGTTCGGGAAAAACTTTTCCTATCTTTGTGCACGTGACGTGTTTCAAAACAATCGCTAGCTCAATCTGACTCGTGACGTTTCCTGGTTTTCCGAACATTCGGAAAAGGGAACCGTGATACGGAATATAATATTCTTCTTTTTTTTCGGAGCAGTGAAGGGTTGGTTGGTAAAAAAGGTGGGGAGGGAGGGATGGTATATAATGTTATTCATTTTCTATAACTACTTCGAGCATTGTCTGAGAAGCAAATTCAAGACACATTAATTTTCACAAAATATTAATTGGTAAATCTATAATGATTCTTTTTTTCTGATTCGTGTAGAAGTTTTTTCTTTTCCGAAACGTTCGTCAGAATAGTTTGAAATCACTTCACAAACAATTTTTTGAAAAAGAGTCGTTCGTACTACGGAAAAAACTTTTTTCTTGCATTAAAATAAAAACATAGAGCATCGTGAATGAGTGATTACACCGAAAACGTCAGCGAGGTTCTTTTCACACTTCAACGCCATTCAAAAAATGAATGTTTTGCAGAAATGCCTTACGGAAAAAAACAAACATTTTGTCATCTATAAACATTTTTGGCCTGCATTTTAAAAAGACTTTTCACTTTTCCTGACAAACGTAAAGTGGAAAATAGAATATAATATCTGAACTTTTAAAATTACCTACACAATCGACGAAGAACGAGAAATTAAAAAATTGTTGTACCTGAAAAAAGAATTATTATGAAAAACAAATTATTCATTATGATAAGTAGGATATGATTATGATGATTAATTACCTGATCCAACTTTTACATTGAAAGTCCTCGACAAAATGAACGTAAACAAATCAGCTTTTTTGTATTATTGTTAGTTTTAATCGTTTATTTGACATGTCCACTCATTCAGAAAAATGTTACATTTTTTAATTTTTTGTGCTGAATTCCAAACGTTTCGCATGTCAAGTAACGCTTTGCGTGATATGTGTTCGTGAAACAATGCTCGTGTTCCATGTTATTCCTCAGCTGTAACTTACAAGAGAATAGTACCTCAACCAGGGGCTTCGCAAATTTCGTCTTTTGATGATCATGGCGAGGACGATTCTCGAGCGAATATTTCGCGTAAGCGCAAAAAACCAGGAGCAGGTACGCCAAAGCAATAAACATTTTTTAAACAATTTTTGCTTCTTCCGCACAAAGCACTTTTTTTACTGCAAGTTCGTTAAAAAACTTGCGCAGCTTTTTCTGTTATGATTTGTTGAATGCTAGATGTTTCGAACAGTTTTACTACATACGAAAAAATTTCCATTCACCAAACGATGCATGGTATTGCAAACACTTCTTTTTAATGCGGAATTCATGACCACTGTGTTGATTAACGTTAGTTTTTCTTACCTATACACATTCCAAAGTGAAATTTTTGATGAACACTTTCCTCATACATTTTCTTTCGAAAATCTTGAATGAGAATACAAGTTTCATGAATAAGATTATTCAAAATATTCGATTGAAAATAACGAAACTCTACATGCAGAAAAGTGGACCCGAAAAAAAAACTAATTCACGTTTATCTGTAAATTTTAGATCCTAATCACACGATAAATAGTAATCACTTGGACAGCGTCTCGGAGCGACTTCCAGATTCTGAAACGAAGTCTTTCTACGAAAACTTGCCATTTCACGGGATGCAGGCGCCGCCGAACAAAGTGAGTTTATAAAACTTTCCTCTCTCTGCCATTAAAAACAACTCGATTCTCATTTTTTTTAAATGTTTGTATCACGTGATGTTTCTTAACAACAATTTTTTTCGATAGCTTGAAATTTTTATTACAATTGAGTTTTAAGATACCGTGATTTGAAGCAAGGTAAGTGACGTTTTTCTTGGCTCGAGGAATGTACTGCACTGAATTATCGTGTGTTATCTTGGCACGAGATAGCGATAGTTGGATTAGCCTTCCCCCCCCCCTTGCCCCCTTTCCTTTCGGACAATTGAAACGATTTGGCAAGAAAACGCGAGGATGAGTGGCCAGCAAACTTACGAGTGGTGTTTCGTGGGACTAACCTCGTGGAACTGATCGCAGATTTATTTAACTGCTCATGTAATTGTGATTCACAATGTGAATTTCATGCACTGGATACTCCGGAACTACCACACCTCGAAATGTGAATGACTAATACAATGTACGAAGTTTTTGATATAGATTTCAAGATATATAAAAAAAGAAGATGAAATGTCGAATAGTTTGTTATGACTCTTACAAGAAGTTAATTTGCAATATTTATGTTTATTTATGTACACTTGAAAAACATTTCTTAACTGATTTATTTGATAATGAAGACACCAATTACAATGAATCATAAAGAAATTTTAAATTCATGTATTTTGAAATAACTCAAAAACATCCTCAACTTCTCGAAGGATTCAGGTGCTACCATAGATAAAATATCCTCTTCGAAGCAACCCCTCGAAAACCTTCATAAAACAACCCTCAATGGAAAAAATATCTGTGGAACAAAAAGTAGTCACTTTCTCGAGTATCCATTAAAATCTAGCGAAAAATGGCATCACTCTAAACAAGACTCAAGAAAAGTCTCAAAAGTCGCTCGAAAAATTCACGAACAATTTTTCTCATCTCGAGTGGCACTTAGTTATGTTCCCTTGTCGCGGTACACGTTTAAGGGGTTTCTATTTCTCATAATCGAATGAAGTGGGGTCTCAATGCCGTAGAGAGACCGCGAGAAGAACGCGAAACATTAATGCAGAGCTCTTCAACGCCTGAAGTCTCTCGTGCTTGACGTACCTACCCTTTGCCCTTCCCAGTTAAACCTGTGGTTCCCAGCTCTTTAGTGCTCCCTAATGCGATCATTTCACGGTTACTTTGCATCTGGGATTGTCAGAAATATCGCCGGTGACGGTTTCCGGTGAATTCAATTCCAGGGGAGACCAGGGCTACTCGGGACGTTTCTGTTTTAACCAAATTTCTGTTTTCTCTTTTTGGTTTCAGCCATCATCTCAAAAACGTTTTTACAAGATTGTCGATAATCTTTATATCTGAAACTTTGAAAACAAAATCTGATGGTTTTTTAATGAAATTGGATGATGGCACAGACAGTTTGTGCCATTACGTAGAACTACATAGATCAGTGACAAGTTTGATTTTGAACAATCGTCATTAAAATTTAATGATGTCAATGACATAAGCCATTTTTGTTGCATTCACTTCCATTGCATTAGCCACTTTCGTTGCATCAACTTAAGTTGCATTCACTTAAGTTGCATTCAACTAAGTTGCATTCACTTAAGTTGCATTCACTTAAGTTGCATTCACTTAAGTTGCATTTACTTAAGTTGCATTCACTTAAGTTGCATTCACTTAAGTTGCATTTACTTAAGTTGCATTCACTTAAATTGCATTCATTTAAGTTGCATCCGATATAGCTGCATCTACTTCCGTTGCATTCTTCAATATTGCTTAAAATTGAAAGTGGATAATTGACGCAATCAATCCATCAATTTGATCAAGATCTTCAAAGGTGGTGAACAAAGGGAAAAAAGTTGATGAAACCCCATTCGCACCTGTGAGCCACTTAATTCTCGCGCAATTTACTCGCATAGATTGAATTTTCTTGGCAGGGCGAGGACCGATCGATAGAGACTATCTATTGTAGTAACTCAAAAGCTCGGTATTTAATCAACTTGTCACTCATCGGAGCCAATTAACTTATCAGTGTGTGGACCGAGAACTGTGTACACCTGCACTGGTGCTAGTGAAACGCTTTCATGAACCAATTAGAATGCGGAACGACGTCAAATCTAATATGTTCGAATCGCAATGTATGTCACGATAATTTTCAGCAACTTATACTTCTGATCTTGGAACGGAAATACTCATTTATCTTGAATTTTCCAACTCGTCAGAGTTTACAGCGTTATGTTTTTGTAACCCTCCAGCTAATTTTCATTAAAACTTGATAAACGAACACTTTTTCGCTAAATATCTCATACTCTTCCCTTCAAATGATGTTTTCGATTCAAGTGTATTATACGTTTCAACTTCATTACTATGATCTCGACTTTCTTAACTTGACATCCTTAGTAAACTAAATATTGAGCCGAAAGTGAATTCGTTCGTTTTGACTTTAATGACTTTCGTTCCGTCCGCGATCTCGTTACAGTTAAGGCATTTTAAGAACTTGGTAAGAAGTGTTCTCCAGCCTCATTATTTTAACATCGCCTGACTGAACAAGTTGCGGACTACTCGCTGTGAAACGAGATGTTATTTTTCCAGATTTGTGTTTTGCGATTCTGAAAAACATGTCACAGTAATCAACATCACGAGATAAAAATAATCAAGAGGGTGAAAACTCGTGTCGTTATATTGGAGTACATGTTTTTGATAGCATTAATGACTTTTTCATGATTAACTAGGATACTAGAAATTGAGAGATCCAGACAAGTCTTACATCGAGTTTTAAATGTTCACAAACTCTAATTGAAAAAAGCTGCTTACAGCTACAGCAATTGCAAGAACGCCCTTTCCTTAAATTAACCACTTGAGTATCGTGGCACCTTGCGCTTTGCGTTTGTTTTAGTTTGCATCCCCTAAATTTGCCCGAGTTTCGGCTTTGCATGGCACGTTGCATTCGGCGACGAGCTCGCCGTGCTCGTCACGGCCGCCTAGCAGGCCGGCCAGTCCTTGTGGCTACGCCAGTTCCGGGTACGAATCGACGCGCAGTCATTTGGGGCCGCACTACGGTACCCATAACATGCCCAGGAGCAACTCCCCAGAGATCAAATACAACAGCCTGAAACCCCGGCGACGAAAGCACAAGCACTCGAGGTTCTACTCGCTCAGACTTTGTCGGAGGCACGAAAGAGAAGGCGCCGTAACGTCGAGGTCCGTGACTTCCTTACGCAGTATCCGATTGTACGCGATACCGATCCGGAAAAAGGTCTGCGGCCACAAAAACGCGCCGAAGGAGGCAGGAGAGACACCGCCGGTGCCGGCTCCGAGGACCAAAAAGACTGATCCCTCGAAACATATTTACCAAAACGTACCCTGTCCCATGTTTCCCCAGCATAATCGCTGCAACAGCGCTGCTAACGCTAACGCGTCCAAAATTGAGGTTTGTCGAGCACATGTTTCGTGTTTTACGCACCCTCTGCCTTCTGCACTGATATGTAATACTGGATAGTGGAGACGGATATTTTCAGTATTGGAGTCCTGGCAATTAAACATAGCTTCAACATATACAAGATCTGGTGGATTGGGTACATTTTTCCGCATTCATTTTTCCGAAAACACGATTTCCATATGACCTTTTTTCCACAAACCTGATTTTCGCATGACCTTTTCTCCGCACGGACATTTTTTATGTATACATATAACAAATATGAAAATGAATTCTAATAAATTCAATTTTTTATTTTCGAGTTACCATGACAATTAGTGATCACCGCGTTTAATAAGTTCTTGTATGATTTTTAAATATATTCAAAAATAAATATTCATTTTGGAAATGATCTTCAAGATTTCCGTTACTTGAAAAAATTTTCCAAAAAAGCAGTATCTTCTGTATTTCTTTGCTTAATTATAGGGGAGAGGCACGTAAGTTGGGGCGGTACGTAGGATGGGACAGCTAAATATTTCCACTTCATTACATTCAGGACTCAAATATTCATGCTTTCAGGTAGTAATGTCATTAGTCGAAACTTTTTATAAAAGAGAAGTATTTTATACAGTGCGTAGCCAAGAATGTCTCCAAAAAAAGTAAGCGACAGTCAAGCTCACACGTAAAAAACAAGTGTTGCGCGTCGAATGAACGTAAATATAACTTTCTTACTGTAGTTTTACTTCTACATTAATATTCTGGTTGAATTTTGAACATGCGGCGTTGTTGATAGAAATTAGCGTCATGCCGAAATCGAATCGATGTTCGTAGGTTGGGACACGTTTAGGAACGTTGGTTGAGACACTATGAAATTATTAGACGCTGCATATTTTGGATCGGTAAAATTGAATACGTCAAATTTAATGGCTTTTTATGTTCGGAATTGCATCAGAATAGCATCAGAAGTGTTTTTTTTTTGTTTATGTAGGTTAGATTTTTGATGTGTAATATTTATACGCGCGGGTAGGGGCAACAGCTGGTGCTAGAGTTTTTACTCACCAAAATGTATCGCTTTGGCCTATCACTGATCTTTTTATGTATTTACGATTATAAATATACTAAATTATCTTCAAAAATAATCATCATACCTACTACTTAGGAGGAGTCCCTGTGAAATTTTTCGAAAAAACATCATCATTTTGTTATTGAGAGAAAATTTCAGTTGCTCGATGGTGAAAAATGCATAAATAATAGTATTCTGCGATCAGATGACGATTTCTCTGACAAACGTAAATAGATTCTTTACATATTTTTTACTTTACCGCAATTTCGCTTGTTTTTTCCACTTTTTTCACTTGTATTTATTCTTTCTTTTCAGAAAAACCTTCGAAACAAATATATAGGCAATAAACATAAGAAATTTTGAGGCTTGATTATTCGAATTGGATCATAAAAGCAAACTTTTGACTGTCCCAACCTACGTGCCACATTTTTTGGGGCCAAATATTTTATGTTTCGAAAATCGCATATAAAATTTTTATTTTTCAACGAAATCCATTTCAGTAAAAAGTAATGTATAGATCGTGATATTACCCTTCCAGCGGTATATAATTTTACGCTTTAACTTACCAGGGTTAAAAATGGCAACCCGAAAAAGAAACTATGACCAACCTACGTGCCTCTCTCCTACGATTAAACAATTTTGTTTTGGATTTTTATTGATTTTCAGAAAGATTCGGAGAATTCAATACTCTATACTAATCCGATGTTTTCAAGGTTTTGAGTGTGTTATCATATAGATTTTTTCAGAAATTTGTACATACATAGATATTCAGTTTTTTTAATAATTTCCATATTCTATAAGTTTCTTGTTTATTCTGGTGTGAAGGAAACATTAAAAAAAATTTTTTTGTCACAGAAAAGACCTCCAACCCCCATATTTTCTTTTAAATAATTTTTCTGTAAATTCTCTTCTTTTTTATTCATGAAAAATTTTTCTATTTTTTCAAAAAAATGATTTATTTTATATTTCATCAATAATCAATTATTATTTTTCAACACTTTTGAGAAAAAAAATATTTCACTCTTTATTTTATTATGTAAAAATATTTTTTTTAATTAAGTTATTAAAATAAAAAACACGTAATTTTGGAAAAATTTTTATTCATCTTCAGTTATAAATAAGGTATATTTTTTCTGTCTTCATCATTCAATTTTGAAAATACAGCTTACCAATTTTCTTCTTTACTTCTACTTAGCTTCCTTATTCTGTTTTTATTTATTGTAATTTCTTGATATTTTAATTAGTGAAAAGTAATGATAAATTACGATTTTTTCAGATCTTAAGAGATTCATTTGTTGTAAATTTGGAATAAAAGAAAAAAAAATTTATATTTCAGTTCAGTAACTGACGGTGAATCCGAAATTTTGGTTACAATACAGAATTTTAACGAAAATATTGAACTTATAAGAGGAAGGAACATAAAACTGATTCGCGAAATTTCAGAAGATCATGCTTTTGATTTGTTATAGAAATATATATTTTCTGGTCATTTCAAAATAAATATTAATTAATTAAAAATATTAATGTCATGAAAAAATGTGAAAATAGAAAATTCAAGATCACTAAACAAGAAGAGAAAAAAATACAAGTTTTGGAAGAATAAATAAGTAATTTTTTGATGTATACAAGGATATTTAATAAATAACTTATTGAAAGTTATTAAAAAGTAGAAAAAAGTTAAGCATATACGAAGCTTATACAAAAAAATAATATTTCGCATTGTATAATAGATTTGCAATGATGTTTGAAATGGAAATATGATGAGATTTTAATAGAACGAAGGTTTTTTTTATTTGCTAAAATTTGCGGAAGCTTGTACATGCGGAAAAATGTCCAGCGGAAAAATGAATGCGGAAAAGTGTCCGGATACCGATCTGGTGTATGATGTTGCTCATGGATTTTTCGCTTATAAAGTCAAAATCATTGCCCTCTGAATCAGAATTAGTTACAAACTGCTCATAAATAGCAAAATATCACCAATTGAAATGAGAGGTGATACTAGCTAATTATGGCTAATATATATATATATATTTATGTATATTTGAATTTATTTTTATATATTTTAAAATATGTTAACTTTTTGAATAAAATTTTTATATCATTTTTCTTATTATAACATTATTTATATATATCGAACACATGTTCCTAAAAATAAACATCTTATATTCTTTTGAGCTTTTTAAACACCCATGTCAAGTTCTACAACTAAATATTGTCGTCCTTCACATTAGATTCATTGATTATCATTTTGCAAACATTATTTATTCAATTCAGGCAAATTCAGGTCTGTCGCAACGACAGTACACTGAAGTATCGGAATTCTCGTTTTATCCAACAATTCATTAATTGACTTGCTAATGTGTATGGACGCGTTATTTGTTATTACGTCCAATATCTAATATTGCAGATCAGATACCTTCCGACACTTGCGAATATTGCGGCCACGGGGTTCAGGTTATTGGAATCATAGCGTTTTTTTTTAATTTTTCTGTTGAGTCAAATCAGCAATAGTACTTTAGACCTCGAAGTAATTGTTGCTACACAGGTTAATGGTGATGGGAATAAACTTGGATAAGTTTGGTACAGAAAAAGCAGTTTGTGATCAATCAAATAATATAATAATTCATGAACCCTTACTTGCATGAAATTTTCAGAGGCTTTACTATATTTATTTATTGTTGTTGTCAATTCAAACATCGGATTTGGTAAAAATTGGATGATGCGATGAACTATGTTAATTTAAATCATTTTTCTAGAGTACAAAATAATAAAAACAACAAATTTTTCCTCGCGTTTAGTTACGAAAATGTTCTTAACAGCAAGAAACTAACTTTCTTTATTTCAATGTAACAAAAAATGGATATTTGTAAAGTTCAGCATATTTTAAAAACTCATAACTAAAATCAAAAAATTTTTTAATAATAAAATGTAGAATATTCTATTCATAATGAAATATGTCTCCACGATTCTCGTTATTATGGTACAGATGTCAATATTTTTTAATATGCGTCTCATCACAGATTTATTTTACTTCCCAACATACACCAGAAGGATGTGATAAACTTTATCGTTCTGTGAAATCAAAGAAATCACAAGAGATGCGCTTATGAAACTAAAAAATTTCAATAACTCTATATATAGTGAACTACAATTGTCGAGAGATAATGAAATTGAAATTGCAAAAGCTGATGATATCAACAAAAAACAGCCTTTGTACTTCCAGATTTATTGGAATCACAAAAAAAGTGAATGGATTTGTTCACTTGATTGCATTTTATGAATCTTCAAACATACTTGAATCAAATACTATATGAAAATTCCTCGTCTATGATTTATTGTTTTCTAGTTATGAGTTTACGTTCTTTCCGCACATTTTTTTTTTTTTTTTATTTTGTTGAAATGACATGGACTAAAAAAATACAATGAAAATTTGGCAGCAATTACAATTAATTTTAGCTAAAAGAAAAAAACATACGATTTCTCTATTTCTATATTCTCAGAACAAAGCAATCATTACAAAGAGATTTTTTTATTCATGTCATTAAACTTATTACCAAAGCTGAATGAAAAACTACGATACAGAAATAATTTTTCAATAAAAGATTTTGCTGCAGCAAAGTTTTTTCGTGAATTAAACGATTTCGAAATGTTTATCTAGTACTGTTTATAGCAACTGCAATTACATTCTATTCGTGAAACGATGAAACTTTGCTGATAATTCAATGCGATACCTTGGTTATCAACCTTTCTATCTTTCGCTGTGAATGTGTAAGGAAAGTTCTACGCGCCAATATCGAAACTTCCCGGAAAATTTTCCCTAATACAGGGTTTCTCTTACGAATCAATAATTAATCGTGATTATCTAAAGAGTTTGGGTAGAAGTTAAATTTAAATAGTTTGAAACCAAACAATTTGGAAGTCAAATGAATCTGTCGAAAAAGATGATAATGCTTAGAATAAAGTAGTGCTCGGTGGTTAAAAAAAAAATAAATAAATAAAAAAAAAACAATGTAAAGTTATTCACATAATATATACATCTATATGAAAAAATTAGAAACAATAATGATTTTATTAAAAAATCTGCAAATCACAAACAATAATATTTTTATATTACTATTATTTTCAACATTTTTTGGTAATAATAAAACTTCTAGGATTTGCTGATGTAGTTATTTATTTCTATACAGCTTTATCTAACATTCGATGCTCTGAGAATAAAAGTTCAAATATTTTTGAAAATTTTGGAGAAAACAATATCTGCCCAGGCTATAAAAATTAGATGGATTTCTGGAATTTTCATACATTATGTTAATATGTTAAATTTTTAAGATTTCTAGACAATGTAAACCCTTGCCTGTAAAAACGTATTTTAATCCATTTCGAAAAAAATAGTTTTTCTAGAAGATCGTTCAAATATTTTCTAGATTCGAAAATGTCGTTCAATTTAAAATTAAACCGTCATCAGAATTTCAGCGTCTACCTTTTAAAAATTTTACGCCATTGTAATTTAATATCTTTCAAAAACAATAAACTTTCGTTTCAACCCAGTACAAAAAGACCTGTAAACATAATCGTCGCTTTATTTAATACCACCTTTTCTCAACAATGAATTTTACACTATTCCTAACCACGTGCATGGGGAGCGCCCTAGCTCCACGCCGCAGAGACGATTCGAAATTGAGCGAAAACTAATCAAGCTCTTCAAACAACTCGGGCCTTACGAGAGAACACCGCTGTGTTTGCAGATAAGCGTCGAAGATCGACCTGGGTGGTAATCGGTCTCGATATGTAGCGAGTGTTGGAACGGTAGGAAGAGAGGCTGCACGCCAGCAGGTGTTTCGAGCGCATGGCCGGTCATTCAAAGCCTCTCAAAACCCCCGATCCTCCCCCTCCTCCCCCTCTGAACACTGTCGAACTTATGTCCTTTTCAAATGCATTACCAATTCCCATACCTCGATATTTGTTCTCCCTGAATGTCTGTGTACACTCAAGAAGCGAGCCTCGCATGTTTACCAAGCACGTGCCAAGTAAGTCCACGTTTAGTTACCGTTTACGCCTCGTTCTCAAACATCGGCCTGTAATTTCCTGCTCTTGATTATTATCTGCGCTTTGTCTGCTCACTTAATTTCATTATCGCACTTCGCTACATACTTCAAACACTGGTTTTCGGTAATGGAGTTTGTCGATGTGTTGGTGTCATTGTGATCAAGTTATCAGTGAATGTTTTCATTTCTCACAGGTAATTTTGCCACGTAAAACTGTGTAGACGAAACTTGCACTGTTTTAAGAATTACAAAAAAATTGCGTAACTCGTGATGATATACTGAATGATTTACCCAATGAGTCCTCAGTTTAACGAGGCAAAAAAACGCCTTTTAAACCATTTCGAATCTTGGAGTTTACGTAATTTCTTTGAAGTAACGCGAATAAAAAAAGTTTTCAAGACTTTATCCGTCTGCGCATGGAAGTCAGTAGTCGTTCAATACGTCAAACTGGTAATTTATTTTGGACTGAGACAGAGATGTTCGTACATTGCAACTAACTCGAGGAGCGACTTGAAATGAAACTTCTTGCTTTACTTTGTGGATTCTTATCAGATAATTACTCTCCAAGGAAGTTAAGTATTAAAATGAACCAGCGCGCGAGAAAAAGAAGGATGCTATTTGTAACTCAATATCATTTAATTCACTTCTTGATCTGAAAACTGATAATGGGATGCTGGAAACAGGAACTTCATTTGATTCCGTTAACACGGAATTTTAATTTCTGTTCCCATCGACAAAATCGCACAAGTTATAATGACTCTTTTCCTTTGTTAGCATTATTTAGAGTTAGATGGTGTTTGAGTTTAGTTATCTTGGGGTTCACAGTTCGATCATTTTCTGGAGTCTCGTGTTCTTTGGGATAATGAGTTGGGAGGATTCTATTTATGTGATGATGAGGATGAAAATTGGATCTATCATCTATTTGCATAAACTTTTCAATTTTCTATTATTTTATGTAAGCTTATACATATTTTAAATTTCCTTTCCTGTATTTTTTCTCTATCTCTTTAAAAAATAAAATAAATGAAAGTAAATTGATTAACATTTATAATTTTTTTCGGGCTTTCGACTTGTGTTTAGCCCTCTTAAGTAACTAACAGTTCTAAATTATCATAGAAATCTGTAATTATGTAGCAAAATATTACGTGTACGACTAAAAGATCGAAATTCTGATAGTTGTTTCCGACCTTATAGAAACTTCCAGAAGAATAATTCAGTAAATGTGACATAGAGTATTTTTATGTAATACGTGAAGATGTGACATATAAGTGAAGGCACTTTTATGGGGATGAAGAAAATTACATCATTATTTCAAAAATGTAATGATGATTTCTTCATAACTTAAATCACTTGCTTTTTAATTTGAACCATCATTTTTCTATGAAGAGAGCTGAACAAAGGTCGAGAGCCTAGAGAAACACGAATCTGTAAATGAATTGAATCATTAAAAAGGTTTATTTGCAAGATAATCATAATGATGGATTTACAAGTGAAATTGGTGTTTAAGAAGAAAAATAATTTCTTCCACAGTCAACTTACCTTCAGTTATTGACACAGAAAACCTCCATCGTTGAATCCTTCCCTCCACACGGAGAGAAAAATTGCAGCATATTGTACATTAACTCCGAAATTTTTTACTTTGAAAAAAAGTAAACTGCTTTTATTCGTACAAAAAAGTATTATTTGCTCTAACGGTTTAAAAAATTTTAACCGCCAGAAAAAGAATATTTGAAATATATGATGTTACAAAATTCTATTACACATGTAAAATTTACTTGACGCATGAAATATTCTGCCACGGGGTCAGCAATGAATATCACGTTCAGAGTTGTTAATTTTTACCGTGCAGTAAAAGTAAAAATTTTCAAATTTTCAGTTAAAAAAAATTTTCATTAACTATTTTTAATACAAATGTTTTCTTAAAATCGCTGGTTTCATAAAGTTTTTGTAAAGTCACTTCTAATTATTGATGAATTATTAAAGAAATATTAATTAAATATTATTATCCAATCGAATATTATCATTTTATTTAATTCTTCACAATTTGAATTTAATAATTAAATTAATTAAATATAATTATTGTTATGTTTATTAATTATTGATGAATTAATAATTTCATTAATGTATCTTATACAAATTTATCAAAAACCGTTTTTTAGATAAAAAGTTTTTGGAAAATTATTATCTAGTTTTCAGCTTCAACAATTTTTTTCAAACTGTTTTTTATGACAATGTTTTCCTAAAATCGATGACTTTATAGAGTTTTCGTAATGTTGCTTCTATAATTATTGATGAATTATTAAAAAAATATTAATTAAATATTCTTAATTTATGAAATATTATTATTTCATTAAATTTCTTAAAATGTCAATTGATTTAATAAATTAATTGAATATAACTATTGAAATAATAATTATTTAATGTCAATAATTGATCAATTATTGAATTATTGATTTCATGAATCTATTTTTAACAAATGTCACAAAAACTGTTTTTCAAATAAAAAGGTTTTTCAAAATTCTTATGAAATTTGCAGCTTCAAAAATTTTTTTTTAACTGTTTATCGCAGAAAGTCACCATTCATCAACAATAATTTTTATTTTGTCAAATGAGAAAAAAACAAGTGGCAATGTGAAAAAATCCTTTAGAAATAAATAATTTCCCCCCGCATGGATAAAATATTACAGAGGGTGCCTGCCGAGTAAAAATTAATTTTTCCCAAAGTAAATTTAAACTCGCACACAATAGTTTTTAGTTGAACCGCAGCATTTTTCCCATGCATAAAAATTGCTTAAAAATCAAGAGATTTTACTTTTTCGCCAAGTAAACCTTATACGTTAAAATGTAAATAATAGAATCCTACAGTAAAAATTAGTTTTTTTTGCAAATAAAAGCGATATACTTTGGAAAAAGTAAAATTTCCATCAAGTTTTCTCTCCGTGCGTAACCAAAAAAACCCAAACCCGAATTTCCAAAACAAACAGCTACTACAGCTACTAACCATTAGACTTCACAGCCAAAAACTAACCCCTCGTGTTGCAGACCAATAGCTTATGCGACTACAAAGAGCATTACCAGCAACAGCAGCAACAGCAGGAGATGCAGCAATACGGTTACCCCCTGCCAAGCAACAGCTCGAGCCAACTAACACTGCCAC
Source organism: Platygaster orseoliae (assembly GCA_030522825.1). Lineage (NCBI taxonomy): Eukaryota > Metazoa > Arthropoda > Insecta > Hymenoptera > Platygastridae > Platygaster > Platygaster orseoliae. The sequence continues at coordinate 17,831 of JAPYZL010022346.1, forward strand.
TAACACGTAGCATTTACCACACCTCCACGGTCGTGAGCGCTTTACAAACATCCTTCGTCCAGAGTGGCAACCACGACCTCTGCACGACGATACTGCGCCAGTGCGAGGGGCCCGACGGGCCCACGTTGCTGCCGCTCGAGCCGGATCCGGCCTCCACGTACGAGAGGCAACGGCGCAACCGTTCCTCAACTGGGAGCCGGAGGAAGCACCGGAAGCACGAGCGGAAGCACCAGAAGTCGCGCCGGAACCCGGAGGGTCGCAGGGGGGACGAGCCCCCCGCGCCCTGCGACCTGGTCGAGCGCGACTTCACCGCGCCCGAAAGCTTCAAGATCTCGTACCCGCATTATTACGAGGACGCGGGGATCGAAAATTTCGCGATAGGCAATCACGAGCAGTACGAGGACGACCCAACGGTCGACGATTATGAGCCCACGGCTCGGGGCAAGGCGTCCAAGAGGCACGGCAACGGTTCCTCCAGGGACGCGAGAACTGCCCTGCCCGCGGTCACTAAGTACACCGAGATGCACTTCCGGGACGTCGGTCACGAGATCGACGTCTGAAGGTTAGAGATGGACGTTCCATACAGATATGTAAAAATGAGTAGATCTTTTTTTGATATCTACATGAGATCTACTGTAGATCTACTCAAGTAGATGTACAGAGATCCCAGATTTGGGTACATCTCCGTATATCTACATTGATCTAGATAAATCTACAAAGATCTACCAGCAGATACATGGAAACGACCGAGATCAACAAGTAGATATATGAAGATCTTCGTAGATCTACTAACAGATCTATGGAAATCAACCGAGATCTACAAGTAGATCTACGAACATACACGGAGATATAGTAGTACATCTATAAGAATCTATGTTGATCTACCAGTAGATATACAGAGATCTACCTGTAGATCTATATAAGTCTACGGTTATCTATTACAAGATCAAATGAGATCTATAAACTTCTGTAGTAAATAACTAAAGATCTCCTACAGATATCCAGAGATCTATTGTAAATCTCCAGATATCTACTCATTTTTACCTGGGTATTTCCAAGTACGCTTAGAGTATTACCTTCATAAAGTAGGTGAATCAGGTGAAAGAAAATATTGTTCTGGCAAATTTCACGGTATCGTGTAGCTTTCTTCCGTGGCAACATCGCATGTGCTCTCTCTCTCTCTTTCTTTACTAGTGTTTATTAAAGGGAGAATACTGCGAGAAGTAAATATATAGGGTTTCCCAAGTAAAGTGTGACAGCCGAAAACCATAGATTCTTTATGAAAACCTAAGACTTTTTTTCCTTTGCTACTTTTTACAAAACTCAAAATCAATAAAAAAATTCGAGTTGAAAGTTTCAACCAATCAGATTCCTCAGATTTCAAACTGAACTACATTTTTTAGTGTCACTCTGCTCATCAGATTCATTGAAAACAATGTAGGGTAACATTTTATCGAAGCAAAGATCCAAAAAGACCGAAGTAGCATCCTTGACGTCAAGAAAAGATCAACCCTTGATTTATCAAGACTTGAGTTCACGTTGACGTCAAATCGATGTCAATATTTGACGAGAAACTTTAAAATTTTTATCAATGTCAAGGAAAAATCAAGCCTTGATTTATCAAGACTTGACGTCATGTTGAAGTCATTTTGATGCCAAGAGTTGACGAGAAACTTGAAATTTTTTTCAACTAATGTTTAGAAAAAATCAAGCCTTGATTTATGAAGACTTGACGTCTTGCTGAAGTCAATCTGATTTCAAGAGTTGACGAGAAATTTATTCCTCGAGTGTCAAACCTAGATCAAGCCTTGATAAATCAAGTTTTGAGTTTAAGTTAATGTCAAGAGTTGACGAGAAACTTAGAAATTTTTCACCAAATTCAAGGAAAAATCAAGCCTTGATTTATCAAAAGTTGACGTCACGTTGAAGTCAATATGATGTCAAGAGTTGACGAGAAATTCATTTCGCAAATGTCAAACCTAGATCGAGCCTTAAAAAGTCAAGCCTTGAGTTTAAGTTGATGTCAAGAGCTGACGAGAAACTTAGAAATTTTTTCACCAATGTCAAGGAAAGATCAAGCCTTGATTTATCAAGACTTGACGTCATATTGAAGTCAATTTGATGTCAAGAATTGACGAAAAATTAATTCCACAAATATCAAACCTAGGTTAAGCTTTGATAAATCAAGCCTTGAGTTCATCTTGACGTCAATTTAATGTCAAAATTGACAAAGAGTTCATTCCACAAACAAGCCTTGAGTTCAAATTGACTTCAGTTGATGCCAAGCGTTTTGACGTTGACGCCAAGAAAATTGTAAGGAATAACTCGAGTTATTTCTTACAAAAAAATTAATCCATGCTGATGTCGAAGTACTGATAAACGGATCTTTGATGATCAAGAGTCTTAATTACTTAAAAAACTTTACTTAGAAGCTTATGTATAAGAATTAGTACTTTTTTTTGTCACAGTGAACTTATAATAAGCCTATAACTTTGTCCACGAAAGTAGTCTTTATCACAGACAATTCACCAAATAATTTATTAACGTAATAAAGATCGCTCGAGAAATGTAAATTTCAAAAGACCAAATCATGCTTCTCACCCAAATTTTCCAGAATTTAAAACGTCTCTTATCTTCATTACCACGGAACTTGAACTTGTTTTTATCCCTTATCACGTACGCAATTAGTTTCACGTTCCGTTGAATGAAGAGCCATGGCAGCGATTATTCCACGGCTTTTTTTTCATTTGCACGTTCGATTCACGGAAGATTGGTTCCAACGTTTCGCTAGGTATTTTGTCAAACCTATTTCGTTCCGGCGCCACGAGAGCAAACTGTATCTGAAAATTAACCACGATTTCAATTTATCCGTCAGCTCGGACGTTTGCTTCCATTCGATGGTCAAAATAATTGGCCGAACGTGTTGGTAATGGCAATGAGTCCGTCTATTGGAGGCCGCGGCATTCATTTAACGCTTCATCGAAAAGTCATTTCGACCTTTCTACCCGAGCGCGCGCGATGTGAAAGAAAACCTCGCGTGCGAAGAATTAATATTTACTAAGCCACTCGTGGCTATTGCACAACGTTTTGCCGTTTATTCGCGAACGCAGTTTTTCCATCAATTTATAGACATCTTTTACAGAGTGAAAGACAAATGGAATAAACGACAATGTTTTCGATTATTTCCATAAATTTATTGTTATTCGAAAAGAATCTAAACTAATGCATAATAAAAAGTAAAATCTGTACAGTATACTTTTGAAATTCATTACTTTTCAATTTTCTCTGAAGGCATTCCAGAGTTTTATCGTCCCTTCATTTCCGGAAAATTCAGTAACACAACACATTATACGTCCTCAAGAACTTGCTGTGTTTAAGAGGGGTTTTCGAAGGCAGTTTGTATTCATGCAAATGTCTATTAGAGCTTTTTCGCTACCGCCATCCACCTCTCGATAAATATGCAGCAAGCACTCCAAAGTTTCGCTCGAATCGCCGTTGTCGCGTTACGTGAAAATGGCCTTAAGAGAGTTGAAAAACCGAATGACAGGAATTGAAACGAGAAAAACATCAATTTCTCATTTTTATTCCGAAGAGCGATGGTGGCTTTTTCGTTTGAAAATAAAGCATAGACAGTTGTGTGTATTATATGTGTAAAAAACGAATTTTTTCGAGTTTTCAATAAATTTCACTTTGTTTAAAAAGTTCAATTGAACTCATTCAATTCAAACATTTGAATGCCAAGTTCTTATATTTTCAATTTTTCATAAAGAATACAATTCTTTTCTATGTATTAATTTTCTAACAAAACTATCTACACTAAAACGTTTCCTTCCAAGTCAAAAACGCTCGCAGAAAGCTTTACGTATTGTGGTTTTTCCCGATCCGTTTGTTTTTCCCGGCTTGAAATATTAATCGGCATCTTTATGAGTCGCAAAGTCGAAAGCCACGCGGATGTTTATCTCCTCTGTGGGATACACAATTTAATATGCAATGGTAGAGGGTGCGAATCGTCCTGGCGCGGACGATAAAGAAAGCGAAAAGCGCGGAAATATGAAATAAAACACACGGCCATCCGTTTCCAGAGCCAGCGTTCGTCCTTTACGCCCAGTCTTTTTTATGGCTTACTTTTTCGGGTTGCACGTTTTGCTCTTCTCCCCGGGCGCTTCATCTTTTGCAGCATGTGACAAATGGTTTTTATGTGTTACTAATACATTTCCCCGTTTTCGCTCTCGAGGAAAATTGATCGCAGAAACCCGCTGTTTTATTTTCACGCGTAATTGATTCGCGAACCGATGTCCTAATTTTTTGGCTCTGGTTTTGATCAGAACGCTTTTGGATATTTTGCCCAGAATTTGTTGGTTTTTATGTTTTGTTTTTCGGAATGGATTGTTTTTATGCCAGTTTTGGGTTTTGCTGATTGAAGGTAATGTTATCAAATTTGTTGATTGTTAAAAATAACAAATAACAAATAATGAAATTACTTGCGGAATACTTAATTCAGTTAAATAAACAATATTTACGATCTCGGTGGATATGTCAATCATAGCGATATTCAGTTCATTATTCACCTCACGAGAACAACAGAATTGCATTTTAGCGTATTTATCGGAGAATAAGTACGGATTTCCGTCTCATTATAAATGCTGCTCGGGTGAAAAAGTGCTTCTGATTTGTTCAGTTAAATTTCCTGGACGTTGATATGATGCTTTATCATGATCGATATTAAATTTGATTGAATTTAGCGTGATATACAATTCCCGGAAATGAAACACAGAACGTTATGTTAAATACTTAATTGAAATTCAATAATCGCGAAACCATGCTTGATGAAATGATGAATATTTGTTTATTTAAACCAGTTTGCATCAGAATTGATTAGTATGATCGTCGTTGATGAGTTAAATGACTTGGTACAATTGTGTAGATTGCTACATTTGCTTTAAAAATATTGGCAAATAATGTACCGTAATTATTTTGATTATACCCCTGGCGCTCTTCAGAACCCGTAAGTGAGACTGTAACTTACAATTACCTTTAACGGGTGTTTTTTGCAAAAAAAAAAAAAAAATACCATGAGTTAATTTGCTTGAAGTGAGTTATGATAATGATAGAATTTCAGAAATATGTATTTTTCAATTACACCTAGCCGCACTACTCATGAATTTAATTAATAATCTGAATTGACTTTTAAGATTTTACGACATTCAAAAATGTAAAAAGTGTGGGTAATTTAAGGGAATTTTGTATAATTTAAAAATTTTAGAAATGTTGGAGATAATAGAATTTTAAGCAATTTAAAAACTTGCAGTTTTTTTATTTGTTAAATTCTGAAATTTTATACAGGAAAATGTTAAGAATTTTTGACAACTAAGAGGATTTTGAAAATCTTACAAATTCTAAAACTTTTTCCTGACGAAGATTTTAATATTACGAACTTGAATTATAAAATACCAGAAAATTTTTTAGTTTATAGCATTTCAAAAAAGTTTGAAAAATTTCTGAAAATAAAAAATTTTTACAAGTTTTAAGATATTTTGATTTTTAATCTAAAGTACATTGAACGTGGCAGTAATTTTTATCGATTTTGATGTTTTTAATGATTTGTAGAATAATAAAATTTATCAAAATCTAAAATCTTTAAAAATTTTTAGATTCCTGAAACATTTAAATTCGATTTTTCTCGATTCGAAATTTTTGATAATTTTATGATTTGATCTAATTTCGGATTATTTATTACTTTTCGATTTCAATTTTTTTAATTTTATAATGAGCTGTAAATTTCAATTCAGAATAAAAATGTCGAAAATTCAAGAAACGATGGAATTTTTAGATCTTAAAACTTACATATTTGATTTTTGTAAATTTTCAATTTAAAATCCAAATTTAAACTCATAATATCAATATGAAAACTTGAGAAATTCAAAAACTTTTGGAAATATTAGAATTTTAGAACATTTGAAAACTATAATTATTTGAATTATTAAAATTCTAAAACTCCATGACGAAAATGTTGAGAATTTATTACATCTCAAAGAATTCTGAAATTTGTGATTCTCGGGAAATCATCATAAAATTTTTAGTGTTTAAAGCTTGAATTCGAAAAAATAGCAAATAACAGGGAAATGTTAACATTACCGAAATTTTTTACAATTTTATAATTTTCTCTAATTTTATTTCGGATAATTAATTACTTTTCAATTTCGATTTTTTTAATTTTATAATGAGCTATAAATTTCAATTCAGAATAAAAATTTCGAAAGTTCATGACATGATGGAATTTTTAGATCTTCAAACTTCCATATTTGATTATTGTGAATTTTTATTTTAAATCCATATTTAAATTCAAAATATCAAAATAAAAACTTGGGAAATTCAAAAAATGTTGGAAATAGTAGAATTTCAGAAAATTCGAAAACTTTAATTTTCGAATTACTGAAATTCTAAAACTCCATGACGAAAATGTTGAGAATTTATTACATCTCAAAGAATTTTGAAAATTGTGATACTCAGAAAATCATTATACAATTTTTAATGTTTAAAACTTGAATTCGAAAAAATAGAAAATAACAGGGAAATGTTAACATTAGCGAAATTTTCGAAAACTATTTTAGAATTGAATATTTTCGTATTTTTTTTTTAAATCTTCAATTTTAAATCTAAGATATATTGAAATTGTAAGTTATTTTCAGCAATAACACAATTTTTGAAATTTTTCAAAAGAATGAAATTTTTTGGATTCCTGTTACTTTCAAATTTGATCTTCTTGATTCAAAATAATGATTTTTTTTTTGTTTAACCAGAAATCGTAGTAGATTTAAAAGGAAATCGATAGTACCTAACAGACATAAATTAACCTACAGAATATATATTCAACCCAAATTTCATCATTTCCAACATTTCAACAAAAATAGTTTATTAGAGCGATACGCAAGTATGGATGATAAAAAAAAAACCTTTAACTGAAATTTTTCCATTTGTTTCTACTAAAAAACTTAAAAATTCTTACCGGTTTTTTTTACAGAAAACACGTGTAAAAATCTCGTAAGTTACGGGTTATGCGCCAGAGACCTAATTATTTTAGTTGTGAATATAATGATAGTGGTCGATGACGAAAGATGTTTTCTTTTCCATGCGATAATAAGCATTATTTCGTTCGTTATACAGCCTTTTAAGCCCGACATTTCGGACCTGATCTACGCGGACGTAGATTACCGATCATACGGGCCGATAAATTACAAGGCCGCCAGCATCGCTCTTCTGCAGCAGCGCCAACTACCCGAGCCCCAGCATCTGGAAAGAAAACCCCAGATGTACGGTGTCCTGGACGACAATGAAGAGTTACTCTAGTGCTCGAGGAAGACAGGTTGGTCAATGTACAGTTAACAGAACGTATTTTCGAAAGAAAAAAATAAAAAATAAAAACAAAAACCTGGGCTCATTTGACTCGTCGCTACCGTGAACGTTCAAACTTGTAATTTTCTACATGTTTTGTAAACTGGACATTCTTCAAAGTGCCATCGCCCATCTCCAGGGAAATCTTGGGTCGAAATTTCAGTTTTCGATTCTCAATTGAAAACTTTAAAAATTGAAATGGAATACGAAATTTCGATTCAGGGCATGATTCGCTAAGATCGGTATCAAGTCGCCTCTTTGTTAAGAAACCTGTAAATAAACAAATAAATGACAAAAGGGAGTAATTTTTTACGAATATCAGATGTGTTCTGGGAACAAAGTCCCGATAATTTCTCCGGCTGGGAAATCATGTTTTCGCGCTCGAAATATTAATCATCGGTAACAGGGCGAAAATCCAAAATGGAGAACGCGATTATTGCACTTTTGTCAGTAAAGTACGGTAAATTTTTTCGTCGGAATAATTTTCGTTCTCGGAATTTCAACGAAAAGCACAAATAAAAGAAGGCATAGAAAGAGTATGATAATAATTAGAGGTACCTGTATAGAACATAGAGTATAATTTTTATAAAGTAATTTTCAACGTGTTTTGGAACCTAGTATGTCTTACTTCACTTGTCAAATTTGAAAGAGATTATTTTAACGGACACATTGTTTACTTAAATTAAGAATTATTAATGGTTGAGTTATAATCAGAAATTGACGATTATTTTATTATACTGTAAAAATGTATAAAACGCCAAAGTAAGGTATAAAAAAGTTTTTATTTACTGTAGTTGTTTAACATCGATTGTTGTTTATATTGTTTGTAGATTTAGCATTGTTTGTATTGATAAAATACACAGGAAGTGGTGAAACGAGAATCCAATGTTTTTCTGTGTGAATAATAAATCAACAAACTTTTCGACAAAATTTGTTATCTCACCTAGAATTAATTTTCTGAAGGGGTTATCTTTGTGAAATGCCATTTTTTAAAATCGTATGAAGTTAACAAAAATTTTTGATTGTTTTTGTGAATAACCGTAGAATTCAATCATGAAACAAACATTTTACAACAGCTCGATCGTGATGAACATCGAAAAAAGAAGAATTGACTATTACACTGCAAACAAAATTTCGCGACATTCAGATAACCCCTGGAGAAATTGTAAAAAAGGTTGAACCTATATTGAAATCGAACAATCTTTCGACTTGGTCATTTTTTGTAATCAACGACTCGCAATCAAAAGTGTGTCTCGCTTCTTCAAACCTGGCATCGCCCTCGACAAACTCGCTCGATAAAACGAGTAATACATGTAAACGTTCGGCGCGCCCTAGCGACTGTACAATATTCATGAATCAGCCGACAAAAATTCTTACATTTCGAAAAAATCTGACCCCTTTCCTTCCTTACAGCCTCTTCAATTTCACGGTAATGAAAGGTGATTGTTCCGAAAACAATGTAACGATTGCGCACAACTCCAAGAAAATATTCGCCTGTCCAGTAAGAATACCCGTTTCTTCGTAATTTTTATTGGGAAAGTTTTATTAAAGCTTATACATAAAAGTTGAAACTGCAGATATTTATTTATTTATACCCTTCAATTTTCGTTTTGTTTGTTTTGTATTCTAAACAAATTGTTTTCTAAACAAAAAAACACTTTCGCACGAAAAATATAAAGACAGTTGCAAAAAAAATGGTACTCTGAACGACCTTCATCCATTTTTTCACACTCATAAATAGCTGGACCGGACACGCTCGATGTCGTCATATAATCATCTGCGCAATAAATGATTCCTTAAAAATTCGATGAATTTATTAATCTCGCGTAGCCCCGGGTAAATTGAAAAATTCGTGTTACATTTATTCATCGGAGTTTCATTTTCGCATGATTCATTTTCTCCGCTCGAGACGAGTATTATTCGGGTTTTCATCGCGTGGTACTTTATGATAGGGTAAAAATTTGGAAATGTAAAAATTATAAAGTCTTGTAATTTTTTGTTATTTATGTTCATTTTAGCGTGACTCATTTCACAGTAGTATCGGAATAAGGTAAGTGCAAGTCATACATTTTCCAAACACCCGCGATATCAACTTTAAAATTATCGTCAGAATGCAATTGATCGTATACGTATCGAACGATACGCTTTTTCACTCCTGAAATCGGAAGTTCCCCACAGAGAAATTACAGCTGAATTGTTTCGCGAAAATTTGCCATTGATTAGCCGATCTCGCCATGCCCGACGAAATTGGTATCAATTCTCGAAAGAGAGGAGAATGATCGTGAATTAATTGAGTCACTGTAATTACAGCTCTCGCATACGCTCATTTTTCGAGCGGCAATTTCACGCTGAAAGTGCCGGAATAAATTCTCATTTAAAAGTTCATGAGTACCTACAAATGAGAGGAAGTAATTATGTTTTTCAAGCATGATATCTGTCAAGATGAAATTTTAAATGAAATTACAACTTCAAAAATTAAAAGTGCATTGTAAATAATCGTAGTCCAGAAATTTGTGGAAAGGCGAAAGTGAGACGTAAATACGATCGCCCAATTCCACTGACATTAATCCCAACGTACATTAGAGAGAGCTGAAAGTAAATGTTCCCGACCAATTTTCCCTGCGTCTGGAATAACTACTATGTTAGCGATAACGTGAGTAGCTCTATACGAACATTGGTAAAATTGATAGGAGGTCAGGTAGTAGATGTGTAAAGCGTCCCATGGAGAAACTTGAGTATGGTGCCGTACACTGTGGGAAAGCTCGCTAATCTACAAGACCAACCAGGACATAATTGAACTATTTCGTAAAGCGCCTCACATTTCAGCCTGGCAATTGCCTTTGCGCGATCAAGTTCATCACCTCTGCGCTTATGATTAGCATTTTCGAGATTTTGTGATAACGAAACATGATAACACAGTGACAAGAATTCGACTTATGGGGTTTTTTCGAAAATTCACAGAAAATAGAAACAACTTTCTCATCATTTTTGATCCTTCAAAATCTTTTATTGCCCATTTTCATGGGAAAATCAAGGAATGCAATTGAAATCCATAATGTAGATTTTTTTCAGAATCATTAGTCATTACCAGTTTAAGTTCTCATTAACAGATTTTGCTGGATTGCATATTAGCTTCATAGCTACCTTGAAGTTGCTGAAAGTGTCAAATAATTATTCAGGTTAAACTACACTTTGTTTAATGTTTGACATTATTCAAAAATTGAAACAAATGTCTCACCTTCTAATTATCGAATAATGCTATAATAATAAAATGTTAATAATAATAAATAAATAGAAAACCAGAGGCGCCAGAACCAAATTTGGGGGGGGGGACTTTGTTTATATATATATATATATATATATATATATATATATATATATATATATATATATATATATCGAT
>JAPYZL010022356.1:0-13736 GCA_030522825.1 Platygaster orseoliae
TGTCTATAACGTTACAGCCGCTTGCATATTTTGGTCCATATGTCCTATACATTACAAAAAAAATTAACAGTTCGAATTGTACATGAAAGTAGGCAACAACAACTTCATTTCATGCGTATATACTTTTTTCTATAATTAGCTGTTTTGAAGATACATCAAGTTTTCAGTGGTCTTTAACGTTACATTTTTTGGAAGTGACTTTGGAGGTAGTGCAACTCTTGGTCAAGAATCAGCGATTCTTTCAAAACGAAAATTGGAAACCAAGTATTTTCTTTAAAAACAAGGTCCAGGCACACGAAAAATGACTTTACAGTCATGAAAACGTTTGTAGCCTTCATTTCGTAACTAAAAATGTGCGGTCATTAACATTACACAGAACAGTCTTTAACGTTACATTCCTATTTGATTCCCCACAATAATGGGGTCAAAATAGTTTGTAGACTTCTCATTATAAAAAACATTATTCGAAAGTTGAAACATATTTATTTTGCAAATACAACACTAAGAGGTTGTTTTTTTGAACGCTTAGATACAAAATAGTTTTTTGACTTTGTTGGGTCAAAAAATGCAAAAAAGTATGCAAAAAAATTGAAGTTTAAGACTGTTCCTTAAAAGATGTGAGATATGACACCACTTTTCTTTTAATATTATAAGTGTAATATCGAAAAAAAAGTTTTTTACGTGATTCCTGATTTCTGTGGAATTGCCCATATTCAGTTGAAAAATTCGAGTCGCGATCAACCTTAGACCATATAGAGTATGGACTGCGCGTTGCCTATCTTGCCATGCAGAGAAAGTTGAAGCCAACATCGGGATAAGTTAGATATATCGGAATAGGGGCGTAATAGACTCCTTGCCGATTTTTCAAAATTAGTGAAAATCAAAACTTTGAACCGAAATTACATAAGTTATAATAACACTTTTAAAATTATTTCAGTATTATTTTTACAATAAAAACTTCTAAAAACACCATTTTTTGAATGCCTTGAAATCGCGCGCCATTTTGCTAAACGCCACTAGGCAAATGCAACATCAACACAGAGCAGTTTGCGGTGTTTTTGTTTATTTACATATTGAATAACATTAAATGAGGTAAATCTAAATTATGAACAAGTTTCAATGAAATAAGTTAAAAGTATTACTAAAAAATATGAAAAAATACCTAATCAATTATAATTAAAAAATAAAATATAATCAAATTAAATGAGAATTCAAATAAATTCACACTATACATTACATAATTTATATGATGATGAATAAAAAAATAATAATTCAGTAGGAAAAAAATTATTTATTCGGTATATGTGTAAAATCACTGACTGTGCAAATAAATCATAAATTATTAATAAAATAAGAAAATCGGTAGTAAGTTATTGAAGCAAAATAATCATTTTTGGCTAAAAATCTGTGAAAATAAATAATCATCATTGTAGCAACATTGATTATGAAAAACAATGAATCTCAATTAATAATTGATGTTATCAATTCCAAAACCAATACGTTTTCGACATTCATTGCCAAAAAATTAGGAGTGAAGTACTTAATTGCAAATGCGGGTAATTACAAATTTTCTTTGCATGTTTTTACATACAAACAGCTGGGATATTTAAATTTACCTGCCTAGTGACATCACGCTGTGCTTCGACGAATCACCGCATTTCTTTTCCCGCCGTTCAAAAATTTAAAGTTTAAAATTTTTTTCAAATTCTAATGATAAAATTAATCAAATTTTTACATTTTCAGTAAAAATATGAAAAAATTCACACAGCAATAAAAAATTTTCAATAAAAATTTTTCTTGGCAAGGAGTCTATTGCATGGAAAATTTTTTGACTTTTTTTCGCTTTATTCGATGTATTTGATATTTTATCTAACAATATGAATCCTGTTGCATAAAAACTTAAAAACTTAAAAACATCGAATAATAAACAATAATAAAAACCAAATAAAGTCTGTTATATATGCATTAACATATTCATTACAATGAAATTCAACGATACAATTTTTTTCATGGTAAAGTTTCAATTAAATTATTAACATGCAATTATGTTAATTTGTTTATAGTTGCTATAAATATATATTGATCTCATAATAGAATAATAGGAATGTGATATATTATAATATTGAGATTATTATTATTTATTGACGTATATTTTTAATAATATATTTTTTACTTCATTATTTTTCATCATTATTATTGTTATTGATCTCATCATTATTAAGAAAAATTTAGTGAACTTATCCAGATGGCGGCTTCATTTTTCAATTGTCATGGCGCAGATCAACGGTTCCTTCAACTTACCCGTACTCAGTGGCAGTGGTGGTCGCGCAAACACAACGTTGATTCCCTCCAAAATGGCTTTGCGCATCTTCTCGACCTTCACAACGCGATCAAGTTGCCCTCCGCAAAGTTCCAGGATATTTTTGGCGACCGAAGCGCGCGCGAGAATGTGGTGGAACAATTTTCCATCAAAGTAGAGCCAAGGGCAGCACATCAGCCAAGGAATTGGTGCTCCGCAAGCGTCATTTGCCATGAGAGCAGTCTCCAAGCCTGCCGTGAACAGAGTTGCCAACTGTACACCTCGAGGTGTCACCATTTGCAGCTGAAAAAACATATTCTTTTGAATTCCATTGTGCCTATTCACATATGATGGAATTTAAAACGAGTATAAATAGTATATAAAGATCATCAAGAAGTAATTGAGTTTAACATTGACAATGGTTTCTTTAACATGTATTATTTATAGATTACTTTATTTAAAGATAAGACATTTTATTGAAAATGTAAGTGTGTTCAATTATTCAGGAAGTATTTGTGAAGGAATTATTTTGTTGAAAAATATTTTTTTCATTTTTCATAATTTTTGTCATGAAAACTTCTTTTTCAATTTTTAAGGTCATTCGTATTTTTTAATTTCAGTTGACATCTATATTGTTTGAGTTCCCTTTTTTCTTGGTTTTCAATGTTACTATCACTTTAATATATTTCCCACCCATATTTAATAGATTCGTACAATAATTTGTATTTGAGAAAAATTTGGTGCACAAAAATTTTAAATGAAAATTGACTTCTCATAAAAAGGGTTTTCATATAACAATTTATTTTTTTTTTAAGATTGCAAAATTTTTTATAAAAATTTTACAGTTCGCAAGAAATGTACATGGCTAAAAGATTTCCTTATAAAAAGATCTACATTTTTTATAAAAGTGTCACTGGTTTTTATAAAAAAAATTGTTTTTTATAAGAGTTTCATAAGGTCAAACGTATAAGTAGTTTATTATGACCTTTCAAACCTTTAAAAGCATTCAAATTAAAAAAACAAAATTCTTAAAAACTATAGTAAAAAATGGAAAAAATACCTGCAAATCTTGCATGTACTGGATATTCATGAGTTCAGGCGCAAACGCTGTGACAATGAAGGCATCGAGTTCATTACGACGTAAGATTTTTATTCTGTCTGAGAAACACATGATGTATCTGAAATAAAAAAATTATTTTAATGCATGAGACATGTACAACTGCAAATTATATATTAAAAAATAATGCTATTTCATACCTCAATACGCAAGCCATGACTAGCAAATGCTGCGGCACGTAAGAAGTATTCAGCATAAGCGGCGAGTCTGACTTCAAACACGTCAAAAATCCCCTCAGTCGACGACGCTTGTCATCAACTCCCGAGCTGTGAAAGAATTTTTGTAAAACCAAACACCTAAGTAGCTCAAATTTATCAAAAGAGCAAATCTAAACAATTAATTTATTTTTATTTTTAACAACCAATTGTTTATACATTTCTTAATTTAAAAAGATTATAATGAGTCTAATAATTTGTTTAAATGAGGATTTTTGAATTACTTACCCAAACCAAAGTCTTTGCATGGTAGGAACGGCCCACCCGATGGGCTCGGCCTTCACCAATTCGGGTGTCTGGAAAGGGTTACTCTTGGACCAGACCCATTCTTTGATTATTACATCCGGTACATCGACTTGGTCAGATTCTACATGAAAACAATCACCAGAATTAACGTTAGTCAATATCAGAGGTTAAAAAGTTTCTTCAACTGCTCTGAAGTATTTGAATTTTGGAAATAAATGGTTCAAAAAGTATATTAAATTATAAAAGAAAGATTGACATCTCCTCGTTTTGTTTTATTTACCACTTTTTCCGGCTCCTTGCTTTGCCATGTAAACGTGATGATGAAGATTGAACAAAATGGCATACACCATTTGCCGGGTCGATCGATAGATCAAGTGAATGGAGGGAAATTCGCGATGGCTATCATCTTCGAGGAGGACTGGCAACCTAATTTCACCAGAGGTGAGGATTTGGTAAATGTATGGCGACATCAGACCTTTTTGGTGGCGCTCAGAAGCCGTGCGCACGACCTCAGGAAGCACTTTCAAGATGTTTCCGTGCTCCGTATTTTTCAGCGAATCGCTGCCAGTTGCGTGCTGAGGTGAAGAGCTGCTGCTCGAACTCGAGGAACTTGCCGCAAGATTATTGTGGCCTCCGTTCACATGACTGTTGTCAGCTCCGAACACGCCTGTCGTTGACAGAAAAATACATCTAAGCAACGAAACTTCTTTTCTTGTTTTTCATAAATCGAGTTAAAGGTTTTTAGGGTTCGAATTTGGGGTAGAATAACTTATTATTTTGTGTAAAAAAAGAAACAGTAAGCATAATGAACTTGAAAATCAATGAAAATACATAGAGACTAAACAAAAATAGGGGAATTGTTTTAACGCAGTGAACAATAAAAAAGAAAAAACTAGAATTTATGAAGATGTCAAAAGTCTAAGAAACTTTGAACTTTTGAACATGATTAGAAATTTAAACAGAAATTCATAAAAATACTAGAAAGTATTTTGAATCAAAAACAAACTAAAGAAATATTTGAAGTATTAGACTCTATGAAAACACTTTTTTCTAAAAAATCTCAACAAATTCAGTATCAATGAAAATACAAAGAGACAAAACAAAAAACTGAAAAATTATTGTAACCCAATGACCAATAAAAAAAAAAAAAAAAATAGAACTAATGAAGTTGTCAAAAGTCTAAGAAATTGTGAACTTTTGAGTATAACATTTTAGAAATGTTAACAAAAATGAATGAAAATACTAAAAAGTATTTCGATTCAAAAACAAACTAAAAAAATATTTAAAGTATTAGACTCTATGAAAACACTGTTTTCTAAAAGATCTCAACAAATACAATATCAATGAAAATACAAAGGGAGAAAACAAAAAATTAGGAAATTGTTTTAACTCAGTGACTAATAAAAAAAAAAACTAAAATTTATGAAGATGTCAAAAGTCTAAGAAATTTTAAACTTTTGAGCATAAAATTTTAGAAATTTAAACAAAAATTCATAAAAAGACTATAAAGTATTTTTATTTGTAATAAAATTCAAATATTAATAAATAACGCTCCGTCAAATTGTTTAAAACACAAATCCAGAAAAACGGTCTCTCGGAGCCAATAGTCGATTAAAACTCAAGTGTAATTCATAAAACTCTCATTTATTTCTCCAAGCTTTCGGATGATATCCAGCCATTTTCAAGGACAACCAAATTCTATAATATTAACAAAAATCTTTTTCACATTCTCGATCATAAGTAGAACAAAAAAACAATATCCACAAATTTTTTCTTTATTTGTCATTTACGAATAATCGGATATTCGGACGTGAATTATTCGAAAAATACAAATAAAATATCGTATTGCGAGTTTTAACAATGCCTTTTTAGACGAAACGATTATATCCTTTGGTTTCGCCTCGGGCTGCAACCCTTCGTTTCGTCCAGCCAGGCATTGTGAAAATTCACAATAATATACTATTATCAAATAAACTGAAGAAAAACTAAAAATATTTAGACTCTATGAAAGAACTGTTTTCTAAAAAATCTCAACAAATACCTACAATCTTTAAGACTTGGAATTCTATACCATCGAATTCTAAAACAATGTATTTAAAAATCTATAGAAATACTAAAAACTCAAAATCGTTGTAAATTTTAATACTTTAGCATCGAATTCGAGAAATCTGTAGAGAAAATCATAGAATCTCAAGAAATCTACAATATAAAAATACCAAAAAAAAAAAAAAAAAAATTTTGGAAATATCATAAAATACAACAATTTTTGTAATTCCTGGAATACATAAAAAATATGCCTCTTTTGGTATTTCATGATTTTTAATCTTGGACAATCTAGTTTGGGTATCAAGATTTTTTCATTTTACGAATTTCAGAATTTAAAATTTATATAAATTTTGCAGTCCAGAGCCCAACATTTTTTAATACATATTTAATGTAGTGGAACTCAATTTTCGTGATTTTTAAGCTACAAAAGTGAAAATAAAATATTGATAAATTTTGAAATTTTATAATAATTTAAGTATTTTTCATATTTCCTGACTATTTATACTACTTAAAGGGTTTTCTGATATTCTGAATTACTACAGAGCTTTCTAAAATTCAATGCTCTTAAAATCAAGATATTTCAAAAATTTTTCATATTTTTATGAAAAAAAAAAAAATAATAATATCAAGAGAGATTTTTCAAAAAAAAAAAAAAAAATAAATAAATAAATTCAATATGTGTAAAGACACTAGAAATTAAAAATTTTTTAATTTGCTATTTTTAGCGAAAACGAATTTTTTGTGGGAAACTGCCCGTAGGAAAACGTTCCATATAATTTTTAAAGAAGTTCAATGGAAAGTGAATGGAAAATTAATTTCCATTGATTTTCCATAAATTTTCCATATATGGGTCGGAATGGAATTTTTTTTCCATAGAGCTGATGAATGGAAAAATTTTTCCATATGTTTTCATTCATAAGTCCGAATAAAATTTTTTTCATGGAGCTGATGACTGAAAAAAATTTTTCCATACGTTTTGCATTGGTAAGTCCGAAAGGAAACTTTTTTCATCAAGCTGATAAATGGAAAATTTTTTCCATTAATTTCTTATAAATTGAAATGAATGGACAATTTTTTTTCCATTGAAGTGATTCATAAGAGAAATTTTATACACATTTTTTGAATGGAATCTTATGGAAATGCAATAGAAATGCTATGGAAAGTGGATGGAAATTGTGTGTGCATGAATGGAAATGTAATGGAAATTCAATGGAAATTCAATGGAAAACCAAGGAAAAATTTCCATAGGCAAAAAAAGCAATGGAAATTCTTATGGAAATTCTATGGAACGTTTTCCTACTGGTGCAGCAAGTTCAGAATCATCATACACTGTTTCAACCTCAAGATCATTACACATTGCAAATGAAAATTTTCTTCGTGCATGTATCACTTAGATAAAGTTTCCAATAAAACTTACTAGACAATCTGTCCTCGATTTGCAAACTTTCTGTGTCCCCTGCCCCATGAGATGGTTCGATGACAATTGGTGGAGTCGTATTTTTTACACTTTCCGTGACTTGCTTGTAAGCGTCTAAAATTTCTTTGTCGCTTTCCGCTGAGTCAGTTGCGAATTTCGTCATATCCAATTTCGAATCGTCGTCAATCGCCGAAGGAACATTGGAAGAGTTGGATTGGTTGGTACTCACACTTTGTTTTGAATCCAGCTTAAGGTCTGAAAAATAATAATGGCAATTACCAAAATTAATATACTTTGAAATGTGCATCAATATGACAGGTAACTAGCCTTTCAATTGTTTCAGAGGCTTGTAGTGCAAAAATCCATCCTTGGTACCGTTGACATAGTATTGTATCGACTGTCGGAGTTTGGCGCTTTTCGGATCATTGGTAGAACCAAAAACTTGAGCAGCCACGACGTCTCCCTTGGTAGACGGCAGATCCTTAACGAAAGCGGCGATGGCTTTTATCAATTGCTCCACATTTCGGTTTGGACTCGTGTTAATGTTGAGTTTTTTATAAAAGTCAGTCAGTTCGTACTCCGTGAGGATATTATTTCCCAGGAGTGCTGCGAGAACGCAGAATTTCTCAGGCGTTATGTCCAAAGCTTTCAGAAGCTCTGGGAGTACGTACTCTTTTGTCTCCAGTGAACCCTGCAGAATTTAACAATTAATAATATTTGAAAACATGATTTATCAAGTTTTGTTGTTTGTATATACCTTGTATGTCAATTTCATTTGTTGAGAAGAATAGTACTTTGGTGGATAAAAAACAGCGTATTCGGCGTCGTCTGCCATCAAACCGTCGAAACCGTTTTCTCGACAATAACCGATGACTTCTTGCCGATGGTCGTCCATACTGCACATCTGAGTAAAAAAAAAAACATTTAATTGGGATATTGAAAATAATAGTTTGTTCTCTATGCGAGCCTTGAATTTTCAAAGATTTGAATTTTAGTAGCATTCTATTAAAAAAAAAAAAAATATGGAAACTTACCACAGTAACATTCAAATGTCTCAAAGCCATACGCAAACTGGTGCGTAAACATGCCGGTGGAGTCCACCAAACCTTTGGCGGGGGAGTACCTTTGGTACCAATGTGTTTCAACACCTGAAACACAAATCGAGCAATGTGAAATGGTCCATTAACCAAACAAATTAGGATTTGAATTTTTAAAAATCTTGAAAACAGCCTTTATAGATTTTTATGAATCTAAAATATAAAAAAAAAACTTTTCCAACTTCCAGAAAAAGTGTGCGTCTCCTTACACTATTGGCTTTGTCACGATTATCCAACTGGTGCTGGATCCATTCCGAGCGCCGAGAAGGTTCCAGGCAACCATTGAAAAACACAGCCAGTTCTAGACCATCCATGTCCGTTGTCCGTACAAGATTTATCAGGAATTGCATCATGCGGTTCCATTGGCCTCCGCATGCCCAGTCTGGAACATATTTATATTTCTCTCAAAATTTCATCTCATCTACAAAAAAAAAAAAAAAAAAAAAAAAAAAAAAAAATCAAAAAAAAAAAAAAAAAAAAAAAAAAAAACCCTAAAAAACTGATAATTCAACAAATACAGCTATTATGTAACAGTGGTGAATACAAGTATTCGTTGGAGCAATGAAATAAAAGAAATAAATTTTTTTTTTCTTTTTTAATGAAAATTTGCTTGGGAAATCAAAGAAAAATAAATTTAATAATTAGTACCAATTAAATAGAATGTGGTATATTTTAAAATAATAAGTTATAAAATATTTACCCAAAAAGTAACCCCCATAGAGCCTGTCAAGGCAGCATTCTCCATCTACGACTAATCGCATCTTAGCCATTGATACTGGTTGTTGTGGTTGACCCTTGACAATTCGATTTCGCGGTCGTTGATTCAAGTTTTTGACATACTTCAACAAATCCGTTGGCACTGAAGCCCCCTGCACGTAATTGCCATCCAAAAACACTTGCAGGTCTCGAATGCCCATTTTGATAAATTTTATTTATCTTATTAACAGACTGTTAAAACTTTTAAAACGTTATTTTTTATTTTCTCCAGAGGAAAATTTAGACGTTCTATGCTTGAAAAATTATGAGAATACAACAATTTTGCGTTTCTCTTTATTTCGTTAAATAATTTTCGTCAAACGTGGCGACTTTGTTGGAATTTCTGTTGTCGAAACCTGAAAAAATAAATCTTTGTATTAGTTTCATTATTAAATGGTATATAGCCTAATTGTTTTTATTAATTTATTTGGTAAGCTTTTTTTACTTTTTTGTAGCAGTGACGAAAATTGCAAGATAATTGTAACTACGTTATGAAAGTTAGATTTGTTTATTTAAACTAACTGTTTTTTGTTTGCGTAAATCCCTTCGTGTTCTTTTTTTACTGGTCTGTTTTTAATTATAAGATATTTTTTTGTTTTGAAATATGGTATGAATATTCAAATACTACTGAACACTACCAAAACGTGTGACAATCACTTCAATATTATAAGATTTTTTTTTCTTTGATCAGATTACAATGTTTTTTCCTGCTTTTCAATGTAAAACATAAAAATTTGCAAGATATTCAAATTTAGAAATCTGTGTAAGTTTAACCTCTATTTTCATGAATGAACCAGCATTAATGTTTAAATTTTAAAATGGTATGTACCTGAAGTTCCAAACCTTTAAAATTAAACGAAAAAGAAAAATATATGAGTTTTCATGAAAAAAAACTCCCCTGCTTCTTTTTTGGACTTTTCAGTCAGAACAGCAAACTTTATAGTCCTCAAAAAAATATTTAACACAATCTTATCCATGACGAGAAATAAGTAATTCTTATATTTTTTCTTTTCGTTTAATTTTAAATGTTTGGAACTTCAGGTACATAAAATGGTGTAAATCTGAAAAATATTTTTAATACTGTGTATGTTTTATGTATGTATAATTGGAATTTAAAAGCATTACAACTTGTGTGACATTCCAGTATTTTAATTGTCAAAATGAAAAGCATAGAAATTCAAGAGAGCTGAAATATTCAAGTGATAAGAATTTTCGATAATGTCTCTAAAGTTTCATACATTTAAAAATAAACGAACAAATTAAAAAAAAAATTTTATCATCCTTAGTAAATAAATTAATTCATAATGATTGATTTTTAACAAATATTATTAAATGTTTCTCATTATTTTTATTTTTAATCATGGGTTGAAATGAAAAATCTTTTTTTTTTCATTATCATTTATTTCATAAACGTTTCAAACTCCAAGCACATCTTTTGATATATATTCTTTTTTTTTCAATAGGAAAATTTAAAAATTAAAGTTTATGATGATTCAGACTTGTCATTGAAAAATTAGTGATTGAAATATCAATTCAAATAAGTAAAGTATTTTAGTTTTAATTTGCAAAACCTTATATACCAAATTTTATTTAAATCATTAATTTTCAAATAGGCAAAGACACACATTTTTTTCAAATGGAGAAAAAAAGTAGATTCACACTAAATAAATGTGTATTTGTATATTGAGTATCAAATATTTAAATGAACAAAATATTTGAATATACTGCATGTTTTTACTGTATTTTTATTCAACTTCAATGTTCCTGAAGTACCAAACGTTTAAAAATAAACGAAATAGAAAAAAATTGTTCCCATTAATTTTCCTAGTTCAAGTAATGAATAGTTCTTGAAAGTAAAAAATTATTATTAAACATTGTTAACTTATTTTGACTTCAATTTAAGGTGGAGCTGAAAAAAAAATATTTTATCATTTTCGTTCATTTCTTAAACGTTTGAAACTTCAGGGACATCAACTTCAATACTTGCTTAATAATTTTTTTTTCAATTATTGAATAAGTTAAATGGAATATTTAAAAAAATATTCCATAAATTTAAATAAATATATAAATATAATAAATAATGGGCGAAGACACACATTTTTTAAACATGGAAAATAAAAATTGATTTCCACTAAATAAATGTGTACTTGTATATTAAAGATAAAATTTTAAAATAAATAAAATATTTGAATATACTGCAAGTTTTAAATGTATTTTTATTCAACTTCAATACTTTCTTAATTATTATTATTATTATTTTTTTTTATTGAGTAAATCAAATGCAATATTGAAATAAATATTCCATATATTTTAATAAACATTCTATATATTTAAATGAACATTCTATATATTTAAATAAATATATAAATATAATAAATAATGGGCAGACACACCTTTTCTGAACATGGAGAAAAAAAATAGATTTACACTAAATAAATGTGTATTTGTAAATGTGTATATTAAAAATCAAATATTTCAATAAATAAAATATTTGAATATACTGCATGTTTCAAATGTATTTTTATTCAACTTCAATACTTTCTTAATTATTATTTTTTTTTTATTGAATGAGTTGAATGGAATATTTAAATAAAAAAAAAAATATATACCTTGTCGATCAAATTAGACTTTGAGCAACTATTGATTTGGTAGCAGTCAATAAATTTTATAATCAAAATAGATATTTATTTTGCTAAATTTAAATCACCATTTATTTATTATTACTATAACTTTCTCATGTCCATCAAGATATTCATATTATTGAAAATTTAAATTTATTGAATTTTATTGAATTTCATATTTATTGAATTATTTGAATCAATGAATCAAATTTATTGAATTGAATTTAATATTCTTCGAATACATTGAATTTAATGAAAATAAATTTTTTTATTGAATTAAATTGGATTAAAAGAAAAAAATTCATATAATTGAATTTATTGAAATTAAAAATTCATTTTAGAAAACCCAGAAATTCTCAAATTCAAGAACACACTTAAGAATACAATTTCGACTGGAAATCAAGACAATTGACATGGAATCTCACTTTTGTCAAACATTGAACAAAATTGTTTTCATTGATAAAATAATGATTTGATCCTATCAATACTCAAATCAAAAAAAAAATTAATCAAATTTTTTTTAAAAACTCCTTTATTTTTTATCTTACAATACATCATTATCTGATAAATAACAATATTGAAACCAAAACTTTCCAATGCAACAAAAAAAGACTCAAAGAGCGCGAACTAATTTTTCATTTCATTGAAGTTCATGACAAATTCGAAATATCCTGGGAATTTTTACCATCTGAAGATAAGAAAAAAAAATCTCATCCAATCAGAGCTCTGCTTACTCACAAGGACAAAACAACTTGTCATCACCTCTTTGTTTCTTTTTTGAAGTAAAAAAAAGCAAACCAAAAAAGAAAAAGAGAAAGGCCAATGCGCTGAGAAAAAAAAAATAAATAAATAAAAAACCACGTCAATATAATGCTGAACAGGTCAACGGGAAGTTGAATCCTTCGTTTTCCGTTAATAATAGAACCAGGGTAAAAAATACAGGGAGTTTCAGGGTTTTCACGATCCTCCAGAATCATCGCGTGTCCGGGTATAGCAGTAAATCAGTACATTATCCGCGGCTTTGTGTGCGCTTACGTAGCAGCGGTAATCGACGAATATACGTGCGCGTATATACACACGAGCTATGTATGCATATTTAGAAGGCTATTAACATGCGCTGTTTACGGTAAGAAAAAAGCTTGGGGAACGCGCTGATTCCGGGGCGGATCGAGAGAAAAAGATTTTTCGAGAGCAACATTCGGGTACAGCTGGGGAAAGGCTGACGATTGTTGCGAAAAACCGGCATGGCGAAAGTCGTGCGCGCCTCGTTTACAGCTCGCACGACTCGCACTCAGCGGGAATTTTCGTCAGAGTTCGTGACCAAGGCGACATTTTCCACGAACCCACGCGATGATCCTGGGTATAATTAAAAGATGCTTAATTTTGTGTAGTTTGCAGGGGCGTACTCACATTAAATTAGCGAGAAACATCGTGGCCTAAAGAAACACACAAAAACTGTCACTGATGGTTACTGAAGCAATTTACCACATTTACAGCGCTGCTTGATCGACTGAGGAGAACGGTCGAGAATTGCCGATGATTGCCGACACTGACCGACAAGCAACTCACGGACCTCGTGGTTAGAACTCAAATTTGTTCAATTTGCCGTTTATGAGTTGATCAAATCTAGAGATGTGAATCGTTTGATTAATTATTTTCTTGTCATTTTTCAGGATCGAGAAATTAGATTTTTCAAGCATGATTGCAAATAAGTTTATTGGTATTTTCAAACGGCGGTTTTTCGCGCTACTGAGAATAAAATTCTAATTTATAGAATTTGATTTCCTGCCCAGTTAGCATTCTTGATATCAAGTTTATAGCAAAACTCGAATATCAAACCTTGATGTCGTATTGCTATCCCCTTGACTTCAAATATCATATTTGATCATCCCCTTGATAACTCCTTGACATCGCATTTTGAC
>JAPYZL010022378.1:0-19789 GCA_030522825.1 Platygaster orseoliae
ACTCGAAAAGTTGCAACGTTATAAAAAACTGTAAGCAGAAACTAATATTCATTTTTTACGAGCTTTAAGACCATGCTTTTTGTTTTTTCGAATTTCGATTTTTGATTTTTGACCATGAGATCACGAAGCGGACAATACTTTTACAGATTTTCGAGCGCCTGTCGCCTTACTGATTGTAGCTCCTCAATTCTAAAAACTCTCAAGTTCGACAAATCTCAACAAAAAATTATTTCAATCATATATAATATTCCTCGATTCAATATAAAACAAATAATAAAAATCAATGTTTTCAATATTTTTCATATACATCTGAAATTCAAATTTTTATACTTTTAATAGAAAATACATCTTTGATAAAATTAAGGGACTTGATTGCAATAGAAATATTGTAATAGAAAAACTGGAAGGAATTCAAATATTATATAATTATATAATATGAAAAAATATATTTATATAAATGATAAATAAATAATTCTTCGGAAAATCACGTAAATGTCGGGAAATCCTGAAAAAACCGATGAATCCTGAAAAAACCGATGAATCCTGAAAAATCTAGGGAATCTTCCAACAGTTCAAAAAATTTGAGTAATCAAGGGAATAAAATAAAATGTAACAATCTTGTAAATCTTAATTTTTTTGAATGAGAAAACTTTGAGATAAAATAGGGATTTCCGAAAATTTACAGAATTTCGGAGAAAGAACTACTGAAAAATGTACAAATCATAAGAATTTGGCACATTATAAAATTTCAGGAATGCTATAAAATTCGGGGAATCCCGAAAAAACCCAGAAATTCCCAAAAGTCGGGATTCCACACACCCCTCCTTTTTTTGAATTTAAAAATGTATATTTTATTTATTTTATTAAATTTCATCTTTTTCAACATTTTTTAATTTATTTTATTTTATTGAAACACTTTTATTTCATTTATTTTATTTAACTTTATTCAAACATTTTTATTTCATTTATTTTATTGAACTTTATTTAAACATTTTTATTTTACTTATTTTATTTTATTTCATTTCAACATTTTTATTTTATTTATTTTATTTTATTTCAACATTTTTATTTTATTCATTTTACTTTATTTCAACATTTTAATTTTATTTGTTTCATTTTATTCAAACATTTTTAATTTAAACATTTATAAATGACTTACCCTCATAATCTTTGTAATTTTCGAGTTCCGCTTCGTTTTCTTCAACTGGAGGAGTCGGCTCGATAAATACTTTTTCCGGTGGTTGATCTGGCTCAGGCTCTTTCAATTTACGTTTGACGCCAGCAGTGATGTTTGGCTTTTTCCTCCACGATTCTGAAGTTCTGGAGAGTTTTGCTGGCGATGGAGCACTGCAATTTTTTTTTTTTTTTAATACAAAATCAGTACCGAAAATCGATTATCAATAAAAAAAACCTTATTTCGCAAATATGTTACATTAATTTTTACTCAAAAATAATAATAATTTCACTAAAAAAGTTTTTTATTAACCTCACACTCGGCGTGTAACTATACTCTGCTCTAGGTGCTTCATCAATTTTTTCCAAACTCGTCCCAACAGTAATTTGCTTCTCCAAATTCTTCAAAACTTCGTAATTTATTTTGCTCGACAAGTTTTTTTCTTGCAGCATCCCTTTAATCGCCACAGCTGCAAAAAATTCATAAAATAAATCTTTATTTCATAAAACAACAGTTTAAAAAAGTCGTAATTACAAGCATTGATCGCTGGTTCTTGGTCCTTCTTATTCTTCGGTTTCTTTTTCTTTTTTTCAGGTTTCCCTTCTTCTCTGTCTTTTTTCAGTTTTTCCTCTTTCTCTGCAAATTCAAGAAATTCTCAAAATTAGTGCTCAAAACCAAAAAAATGTCTTTGTTCAATTAAAAACCTTTTTGTAGCTGCAAAAAATCCTTGTTCACGACGTTCCACAAACTGCTTTTTCTCGCTGCTTCTTTTTCTGTCATTATATAAGAATCCAATTCCGCGTCATCGAGATCATCAAGACTGATGATTTCGCCATCCTAAAATTCGTAAAATTTATATTTCACGTGATTTTTCCATACAAAAAACAAAACAAAACAAAATTAATTTTTCAAACAATTAAATTACAATGTAGTACCCAAAACAAAACAAAAACAAAATTTTTTTTCGAATTACTTACGTTATTGAATGGAAAATCGTTCGTGTCGTTTCTATTGGAACGTGTAAGGCCCATTGTTTCTAGATTGGGACCTGAAAAATAATCTAATATAAATTAAATAATAATTAATAATTAAATTAATTACATTGTTAATAATGAAATATATTAATATAAACATATTTTAATATAAAATAATAATAATAATGAAATATACTAATATATTATTAAGTAAATAATTAATATAAATTAATATAAAAGACCTGGAAAATAATGAATAAAGCTTGTTTTTCAGGTAAAAAATTAGCGAAAATCAGTACCCAATCCTTGAGGTTCAGCATCTTCTTGCTGACTGTTCAAATTCCTCAATCTATCACTTTCAAGGTCTTTGTCATTGCCAATAAAACTTTTGATGACTTCGATGTTGGATTCCTCAATGAATTTTTCCGTGTTTTTCGATTCCGAATCTAATAAAACATACTCATTAACATAATTTTCATTATTAAATTATAATTGCAGGAATTTTGGACACTAACGAAACTTGAAATTAAAAAACAAATTAGAACAATTTATTTCACTTAACTATCCTTTACTTAAACTTAAAAAAAGGGTCATAAAATTTTTTTTTCAACATACTTTTTTTGTGCAAATCCAATTGGTTGTTGATTTCTTTTTGAAGCTCATCCATTTCATTTTTGAAATTATTGAGTTCCTCGATCTGAAAAAAAAAGTAGATTAAGTCCATAAATGAAAAGTTCTCTTTGAAAATTCTGAAAAAATGGGGAAAATTAATTTTAACGAATATTTTCGGCAATCGGAGATAGTAATTACAATAGTATAGCATTTTTCATTTACGAATCCAGTTAAAAATATGTAAAAAATTACTAATATGTTTGAATAATTATTTTGTATAGAAGTTTTTGAGAAAAACTGAAGAAAAACGTCATAAAATATGTAAATTCAACCCATATATTATTTAAATATCTAGTAAATTATTTTATTATTTATTTCTAATTTTCATTGTTTCATTAGTTATATGAAAAGTTATTAAATAATTATCGATAAATTTTAAATTTCATTAATTTATAAATTAACAGAGAAATAATAGAACAGTGAAAAATAATAATTGAATTATTCTAAACTTTTTTATTTTGGGGATGAATTTCAGTCAATATGAAGGAAATAATAAAAAAAATTGCTTATGGCGTATTAAAAATTCAAAGTTTTAAACATTTTCATAATATAATGATAAAAAAAAAATTATTATAAAAATACACCGATAGCAAATGATTGACACACTTTTCAGTAATTGATGTTTTCTACAAGATCTATCAATCATTTATACATCTTTGCACATTTCCCATTGCAGGCATTTAATTGAATGATCTACAATGTATCAATCTTTGCACAATCAAAGTCAAATCGTGCATCAATGAGTTACAATCATTCATTTATACCTTGAGTGCCATTTCTCGATCCTTTTTCCTGGCTGCTTTGAACGATGGCGGATCTTGTTCTCCTTCAAGATTTATGGTCATGAAATCGTTCACAGACAAACTGCTCGAGGGTGTATCTCCGAACTCTTTCAAACTGAAAACGCAAAAACTCATATTTTATAACTTTATCAGCTATAAAAACTGGATCATTAACAAATAAATCACGAGTTTTCTCATTTTACAAGAATTCCTACAATAAAAAAACAAGTTTTATTTTATACAACAGCTCAAAAGTGTTGGAATAAGAGTTTGCCATGGAAAACAGAGCATGCAAAGCAAAAAACTTTCTGAAGCAATTATACCGTTTTCTCAAAGTGGACTCATGGACTTTCACGACTTTGACGATGTCCGCTGGCGACCTGCTAAACTCGTGCAATCTGGCTGCCATTAGGAGCGCTAAAGGTCATAAAATATGGACCATTATTTCTCACACAGAGAGAAATTTTTGGTTACAACAACCATTTATTTGGTAAAATATGAGCCCACCAAAGATTTGGGTAGTACAACCAAAACTTATGGTATGATAGCCAAATAATTAGCTTTTGCAACTCAAGCGTCAGTCATAGAAATTGAGCATTAGTTCCTATAACACAAGTTTTGGTTGTCATAACCAAAGTTTTAATTTTAGTACCAAAACTTTTGTATAAAATTTTACAATTTCTACCATTACTTAGATGTTTTGCAAGTACATAGTGAACATTGTTTAGTTATTATATTCATTAAAAGTTGTTTTACTGTTTTATGATTAATTATTTTAAATCGTATATTGTTTAAATTTGTCATACGACTGTTTTCTCAACACAGAAAAATAATGTCGAGTATTTTGGTGTTATTGTTAAATTGTTTAAAGGAATTGAAGAGAAAAAAAATGTACCTGCACCGCACAGCCCCGCGGGTCTGCGGCCAAGGTGAATGTTGTCCGTCATCATTCGCTTGGCCACGCGTAGCGCAGTGTCGACGACATTGTGTTTCTTGTCACCGAATTCCAAACTGCCCGCGTATCTCATTATGTAAATGCACGGATCTGAAACATGTTACAACAACTTTTAACGAGTTCAGTTTGTATTTAATGCCTGTAATAGTAGATTATATCGTAATATATGTAATGTATACAATATATGAAATGTATAATATAATGTATAATAATATCATAATATAATTATTTATTGTCGAATTAAATTCATAGTAAACAATTTTTTTTTAACTACCTTTTTAATTATATAATTATATAATTAATGGCGATATTAATAATGAATAATATATAAATGTTAATAATAAGAAATTATACATAGAATTAACTATTTTTTGAACTATTATCTATTTACCATTTATAACAATTATTTATTTAAACAAAATAATTTATTATTCAAACAAGTAATTTATTAAGTAATTAATAATGTAGCTAATGTATAATACAATGTAATGTAATAGTATATGTAATAGTAGATTATATATGACACGCTCAGAGGAAAAATGCAACAAGTGAGACAGACTTATGTGAATCCTAATAGACTATCCTTACTTATGGCATTTTTCCTGTGAGCGTGTCATATTATACAGGGTGTTTCAGAGTCCCCGCAACTACTGAAAACCATGGATCCCTTATAAAATTCTAAGACGATTTTTCCTTTACCACTTTTTACAAAACTCAAAATTCAAAAAGTTATTTAAGTTTGAAATTTAACCAATAAACGCGCTCATTTAAGTTTGAAATTTAACCAATAAACGCGCTCTTACGAGGAGTGGGGATAAAAATCACGTACCAAACATTACCCAAATTTTCTTCAGATTTTTCTGAGTAAAAAGTGGCAAAAGACATTTTTACTCAGAAAAATATGAAGAAAATTTGGGTAATGTTTAGTTTGCGGTTTTTATCCCCACTCCTCGAAAAAGTGCATTTATTGTTTAAATTTCAAACTTGAATAACTCTATTGTTTTTGAGTTTTATGAAAAGTGGCAGAGGACTTTTCGATTCAGAAAAATATGAAAAAAATTTGGTTAAAATATCGTCCGGTCAAACTGGACCACCCCATTTTTCAAAATATGATTTTATATTATTCAACTTCATGAAATCATTCAATTGCTCGATGTTTCGCAAACAAATAAAACGACAATATCTGATGAGAAAGTAAAATCTGTGTAGATATTATTTAAATAAAAAACTAAAAATATTTAAAATTCTTACAAGTTTGAAAACATCTTTTCACAAATACCTCCCGAAAATTTTCTCTGCCTACGCCACTGGCTTTCGCTGGATAAAAAAATGAATTTCGTTCTTATAAAATTTGTTCCTTGCATAATCCCCATAAAAAACGAAATTTCTTTTGAGAATTAAATTTTTTTCTTATATAAGTTATGTTTTAGGTTAAATTTCGAAGTTTGGTTTCGAAAAATTTCAAGAAATTTTGTGATTCGTATATCTTGCAATCTAATGATATCATGTGTTTTTTCTCGATTTGACCAATTTGTTTACGTTTGTAAAATTTTGAATTT
Source organism: Platygaster orseoliae (assembly GCA_030522825.1). Classification (NCBI taxonomy): domain Eukaryota; kingdom Metazoa; phylum Arthropoda; class Insecta; order Hymenoptera; family Platygastridae; genus Platygaster; species Platygaster orseoliae. The sequence continues at coordinate 6,117 of JAPYZL010022378.1, forward strand.
TGTAAAATTTAGCGATTTAGTAAAAAATGTTATTTTCTGAATTCAGGAAATAGTGTAATTTTATAAATTTTAAAATTTTGGAACAGTTTTTAACTTCTTAATTTTAGAATAATTTTTATAAAAAATTTTCGGAACATTCTTTAACTTTTAAATTTTAGAATAATTTTTAGAAAAAATTTTATATTATATACAGGGTGTTTCGGGAGACCCGCAACTACCGAGAACCATGGATTCCTTATAAAATTCTAAGACGATTTTTCCTTTACCAGTTTTTACAAAACTCAAAATCAAAAAAGTTATCATGTTTGAAATTTAACCAATAAACGCGCTTTTACGAGGAGTAGGGATAGAAACTATTGACCAAAATTTACTGGAATTTTCTCCATATTTTTCTGAGTCGAAAAGTCCTTTGCCACTTTTCACAAAACTCAAAATCAAAAAAGATATTCGAGTTATAAGTTTCGACCAATCAGATTTCTCAGATTTCAAACTCGAATATCTTTTTTGATTTTGAGTTTTCTAAAAAGTGGCGAAGGACTTTTTTACTCAGAAAAATATGAAGAAAATTTGGGTAAAGTTTGGTTACTGGTTTTTATCACCACTCCTCGAAAAAGCGCATTCATTGTTTGAATTTCAAACTTAAATAACTTTTTGAATTTTGAGTTTTGTAAAAAGTGGTAAAGGAATAATCGTCTTAGAATTTTATAAGGAATCCATGGTTCTCGGTAGTTGCGGGTCTCCCGAAACACCCTGTATAATTATGATAGTATATCAATATTGAATTTTAAATATATTTAAATATATTGATATTAAATATTTAAAAAATATATTACATTCATATTTATTATAATTTTTATACTCTACCATAATTTTTAGATTTACTCATGTTTTTATTATAATTTTTTATTTAAAAAAATTTTATCAATTTTTATTTTGTGACTTTTCGTTATTTAACGACATTTTATTATGTTGTGTTAACTTCTAATTTTGTAAATTTATGTAAACTTTGGTTTTTTATAAGATTTTTATAAGGTCACCTTATAAAAAATCAAGTTCTTACAAAAAATCTCGTTTCCTTACAAGATTTCCACCAGAATCAAAATCACTAGTGTTTCACAAAATTACTATGCATATTTATTACTAAAAATATTCGTATTATTTTTATTCACTTTTAATAGTATAAAAGTAATAATAACTTTCTATAGTTACTTATTATAGTAGTATAAACAATAGTACTCGAAGAATGTATTTTAAAGGTATTTTATTTAATTTTAATAGTATTAATACTTTTAATACTATTTAATAGTATTATTCGTAATACTATTTGTTATTATTATAAATTGTTATTTTATTTGTATTTTATTCAGTAGTTTTTCATAGGTTTACACGTTTTTCATTTTACTTTATTTCATTATTATATATTATTTTCTTATTAGTACTATAAATCAGTATTATTATTAAAGACTACTAATAACTATTATTTGTATTAAAGTAAAGACATTTTCACTCTTAAAATTCAATCATTTCCAAACTTTTCCCAACCACAAACTACACAAAAATCGCCGCAACTTTTCAAATCTTGGCGCTCTAAAATGGTGGCATTCGGCACATCTCAAAAGCAGTCGCAATTTTATTCAACGGAGCAACTTTTATCGACCGCACAAGCGGCGCTCCTCATTTCAAAATGGCGCCTGTCTAGCCTATGTATCGGCTTTTCCCAGTTTCCGCTAAATTCAAAAAATAAAAAGACCTCATCTCGTCCATCGCCTCGATTATGGCCATGTCGAATCTCTACTCCAAGATCTCCACAAAACCCGTGAAACGTTACCAAGACAATATCGCCGTTACGCAGACAAATGCCTGGGTCAACGGTAAGGGCATTTCCCCCAGTGAAATCCTGCTATTCGGCTCCGGCAATTTTTGTTTTCCAAATTCCTCCAAAACTTTCGATTGCCAACCTCAAAACTCTAAAGAAAATGAAAATATCCAGTGTTTTCATTTCCGAAATTCGCGCAAAACCCCGTAAGATGGTACGCGAAAAAATTTCAAAAGAAGACCGACAGATTTCAAAATTATTCCCAAAATGTCAAGTTTTTGACACTGGATATGACAGAATCAACATCGAATTCAAAGCATGTTTAATCTAAAAGAAATGCAGGAAAAAAGAGGAAAAAAAAGGCTCCGTGCGGGGCAAATTAAAATACCACCACGCTTCGGAGTCTGCGCATGCGCGAGGATCGCCAATCGGAGCGTTTAGTGTGTGGGCGAGTAGTGTACAGTAGTGTTTACTGTACGAATGTACAACTACGTGTCACTCGGTTCCCAAGTCCGAATTCGTAATATTTATAAACTCGTTGGTGCCCTTAATGGTGAATTACTTATGATTCGCGGGCTACGCGCCTCCGCAACTCGGCATTTTTTTATGAATGCCGAACATCGCGATGTACACGAACGGTAATACCGAGTCCCAATTTCTTGCTCAGCATTCTAAATCGACCTTATCCCCTCGAATAATACCTGGTTTTTTTGTTTTGTTTTTTTTTCCTCCTGGTCACTCGACGTTTGAGGGAAACGAGCATTCAAAGGTCTGAATTTCAATGGGAACTTGAAAATGTTATCTAAAAATAGTATATTTCTTCACTAGTGTGGAAAAGTAATCAGAATTTTATTCAACAATGTGTGGAAAAGTGGCCTTTTCCACACATTGTTGAATAAAAAGATTTTTTATAAACTGCCCAAATTTGAGTAAAAAATTAAGGTCGAGAACATCAATGAAAACTTGATGCAACAACGTTTATTTTATTCCTCGAGCAATTATATTAAAAATAAATTATGCTTCATTTCATGCAAAATTAAATGAATTCCTCCAAAACGTTTTCCATGATTTTTACGATTTTTCGATATTTTGGAGACCCAAAAAAGGAAAAACTAATTTTTGGTTTTGGCCCTCATCAGGAAAATAATATCCTTAAAAAATTAATGATTGCAAAAAATCCCTTGACCTCCCGAGTGAACGTATATTTATTTAAATTGACCAAATAGTATTTATTATAGCATCAAAGCATTATAAAAAAATTCGTAACATTCAATTTTTAATTTTTTAATATTCAATTTTTTTTTATATTATATTTGTGTACAATTTGTAATAGTAAGAAAATTTATTACTGTTGATTTTTAATCATATTTTGAGAATGAGAAGTTAAAAATACAAGAAACTATTATGAAATAATTTTTTCGATAAAAAAAAATCGTTAACTGAGAAACTTTTTTATAATACTGTTTCACATGAGTTTTTAATGATCCAGTTTCCAAATTATTTCAAGGGGTTCAACATTTGATTAAACAACAAATTTCTACTATTCCTCATTAACAAGATTCTGAAAAAACTTTATTGAAAATAATTTTTTTCTAAGCTGCCCAAATTTAATAAAACATATATAATTAAAATAAAAAATATATTTATATTTATTTAAATATACCAAATAGTATTCATTCTAGCATCAAGGCATTTAGAAAAAAATTCGTAATATTCAATTTTTTATTTTTGAAATATAAAATTTTTTTTTTGTACTATGATGAAAAAAAATTGTATACTGAAAAAACTTTTTATTATATTACCGCTTAACTTTTTTTTTTAATGATCCCGTTTACAAATTATTTCAAAAGATTCAATAGTTGATTGAATAACAATTATTAACATTCATTATTACCAAGATTCTGAAAAAACTAAAATATGGAAAATTATTGAAATTTAGAGTATCAAAATAAATTTGCACACAAAATAAAGAAGTGAAAATTCGTATTATTAATTTTCGAATTATTTTCTAACTACTTTTAAAATGCTCTGCAAACGAACAATAATTAACAATGAAACTCTGAAATTTCAAAATTTTTATAACAAAAAGAAAAAAATTTAACTACTGATACAAACTATAAAATAAAAGAATATTCGAACAATGTCGATTTAAATCATAGAAAATGCATATGAAACAAATATGAAAAAAATTTTATGATTAGAACGTTTTTTTTTTAATTGCACAGTACTGAATAAAAAAAGGAAGTGCTCAAGAATAATTCTTTACAATCGTAATCATACATTGTAAAGCTTCAATTAAATAAATTGCCTTCTTACGCATTAAAATTTCCATAAAATCTTTTTACCAATTTCAATTATTATTCATGATCTCGAACATGGCAAGAATTTGTTTATAAAATATCAAAAATTATCAAGTTCAAAATAATTTTTTTACTCTTCATAATATTAGGTATGCAATTTTTTATGCAAATAATAACAAAAAGTAATTATCCAAAAAATCAGGAAATTAAGGACTAAAACTCCTGCTAAGAAAAAAAATCCCAATTCGAACGGTGAAAAACAATTAAAGTCAGCTCTCACTGACAATCTTCAATTGCTACCTATCAATCTTCGCAATTATTCTCACAAACAAAAGACAGCTTATTTCAACGTCGGAAAAAATATTTTTATTAGACTCATACGAATTTTGTTCAAGTCAAAAAAATTCATCATTAAAAAAATTAATTAGTAGTTAACTTCTGATTAATATATTCACAGATAGAAACACCGCAGATTTACTATTTCCAAGGTACACTAAAAAACAAATTTCATTAAACTATGAAAATTTTTGTTTCAGTCGAAAAAATCAATTTCCCTGAACTTAAAATGTATTTAAATAAACTGAATTGGTTTTCACGTTTTTTCATTGTATATCATGAATTTTCCCAATTTTTTCTTCGAAAACTAAACAATCGATTTAGACGAGATTTAGTTATAATAATATATTACGCGAAAAATGCTGGAAAATAAATGAAAAATGTCAGAAAAATAGTATTTCATGATTTTTTCCAATTTTTTCCTCAAAAAATAAACGGTCAATTCAAACGAGACTTAGCTAATAATTTCCTACGCGAAAAATGCGCGAAAATAAATGAAAAATTTTGGAAAACTAGCATTCCATGAATTTTCCCAAAGCTCATCAAAAACCTAACCAGTCGATTCAAAGGACACTTAGTTAATAATTTCCTACGCGAAAAATGTTGGAAAAAATAAATGAAAAATGTTGTAAAAACAAGCCGAGTCACCGAGCACGATGTCCGGGTCGCCGCCGTCGTCGAGCCCGATTTCGTCTTTGATGGTGCTACAACGAGAAGGCGTAATAAGTCAGCCAATAAGCACCCCGACGTCGCCACTTTCGTCGCTCTCGTCACCGGTGACACAGTTGAATATTCTCTCTATCGAGAACTCGACTCAAGATCCTAATTGGCAAGCCACGAAGACGACCGTTCGCGAGAGAAACGCGGCCATGTTCAACAATCATCTAATGGCTGATATTCAGTTCATTGTTGGTAGCCCAGGTGCGAAATTAATAAAAAAATTTTCGGGCCGTACGTCATTCCCCAAATGGACATTTCCCCGAATTTATATTTACCCGAAAACAGCTGATTATTCCTAGATTCCCGATTTTCGACTCGTAAAAAATATATATTTTCTGAAATTAACTAAAATGGGAAAAAATAAATTCGTTTACTTGAGTTTTCTCAATGCACTTTTTCGTAAAATTGTGTTGTATGTAGGGGAAAAATTTTTCGGGCAAAAATAATTCGGAGAAATGGCCATTTTGCGAATTCGGGAAAATGTCCGTTCGGGACATTTAATCAAAATTCAGTAAGTTTTTTTCTCGGTCAATCAATTGATATTACTGATTCCAATTTATTACAAATTCATAAATATTTAAAATTCCAAATTAAACTTTGAAAAACGAAGAAGATAATGAGAAAAGAGATTCTGATGTTTCAAAAGGGAGACAATTTTTAAAAACCGAAAAAACCTGTTATAAATTGCAGGTCACACACAATGTATTCCAGCGCATAAGTACGTTTTGGCGACTGGAAGTTCCGTGTTTTATGCCATGTTTTACGGGGGTTTAGCCGAAAACAAAAAAGACATCCAAGTGCCTGATGTTGAGCCTGCCGCTTTTTTGACGCTACTAAGGTAAACTTGGAATCGAATTTAAATATAATAATAATGTATTAAATATTTATACTGAGTTGAATTTGACTTCGGCCAATGAACAATATTATAATTAATAATATCATAAATATTAAATACTAAATGAAATATAATCAAATTATATATAAACAAAATTAGTTTTCTACTCTTTAGATTTAATGTGAAACAGTTAAAATTTTACTGTTTGAAACAGTGAACTTAAGTCGACTCGGAAGACATTCTCTTTTCGTCCTTCTTCCTCTCATCTAGTTTCTGTTCTATGCGTCTTACTCGCACTGCAGTAGGTTCCTAGTCCCCTTAAATGACTGTTTCAGTAGTTGATATCAATTGTCCAACAGTTGATTGAAGTGTTTGTTCAGTTAAAACAACTGTCAAACAGTTGTTTCCACTTATTCATCCAGCGGAATTGATCAATTCAACCAGTTAAATCTACTGGTTGACAAGTGGACTACTTTTATCGATTTGAAGCAGTCGAATAGACTGGCAACCATTGAAAATCAACTGTTCCAGACTTATAGAGTATACCTTAATCCCTCCCTAGGTACATGTACTGCGACGAAGTGCAGCTCGAAGCGGACACCGTCCTCGCGACTCTCTACGTAGCCAAGAAATACATCGTGCCGCATTTAGCCAGAGCCTGCGTCAACTACATGGAAACGAGCCTCACGGCGAAAAACGCGTGTCTTCTACTGAGCCAGTCGCGGCTGTTCGAAGAACCCGATCTCATGCAACGCTGCTGGGAAGTCATAGACGCTCAAGTAAGTCAGACCGTAGAAAACGCGAGTAAAGAGAAAACCAAAGCCGCGAGTCCGTGCTTGCTGTACCGTGCCTCGAGTTGGGGCTCGGCCATCGACGTCGAGCACCTGTTCCACGAAAAACTCAGCTTTCCCGCTTTTCCGTTGGCTAATGCCGCGAGCAATTGCTTTCTCTTCGACTTGAGGCCCGGCAGCAATCACTGCTACCACAAAACGTGTCCCCTTTACCGTACCAAGAGCGAACCTCGCGTCCTCTTCGACGCTCGACTCGACGTCGAGGTCACGCAGAACCTCGCCTTCAAGGACAATTGCTCGGGCAGCCTCAAAGACATCGAGAATAACTTTCGTCTCGGTCACTGCTGCGACAGCAATTGCAACGATCTGTCTCGAATCGAGTGGAACACTAAGCTGTAGGATTTGTAAATATATTCTTTTCCCTGATACATCAGTGAATTGCTACTGATTTGAAATTATTCAAACTTGGACAGTCAAACATGATTTCTACACATGAGTAGTTGAGAGCAAAAGACAAACTAGTAAAGACAGAAAACACAGAGTTGTCATTCTATCTGTCTCTTAATAGTTTGTCTTTTTCTCCCAATCGCTCATTTACAGCTTTTTATTTCAACAGAGCGTGCGTACAAAAACGATAAACAATACTCTTGTAATATGCTCAAATTACGCCGAGGTTAGCGTACAAAAAACTCTTCGAGTTTTGTAGAATTTCGAAAACGGCTGCCTCGATTTATTTCTCGCGAGCAAAGAAGCAGTATTATTTTCCGTATGTTTTACGGAGCTCAACGTGAAACGATAACCACCATTTAACTTTTTTTCGACTGCGTTTTTCCTGATAAAACAATTCGAGTGTCATAAAACGCATGAATTGGGAAGTTGCATGAAAAAAAAAAAAAAAAAATCACAATATCAGCAATAAAAAAAATTTATGCAACTCCCCAATCGCATCTCCGGGCACACACGAGCTGATATCATAAAATGAGTTCGATTGTAAATAAAAATTTTTCATTTGTTTTTATTCCAGGACGTTACTATATCGAATCCACATTGTAAATACGCGTAAATTATACTATTTCGAAATAATGATGTGATATGTACGGCATGACAATTTTTTTAAAAATTACTTTGACGTTGTGTACTATGAAATCGAATATAAAAAACCATATTCAAGGATTCGGCCTTTTCAATGCTTCACTCTCCCTTTCCACGTGTCAACTTTTCAAAATCTTTCAATTTCTCCACGGCCGCGATTGTGTATATTGAATTCTACAAAACTTGGCTGATTCAACCATAAACAAAAAAAAAAAACAACTGTTACAAACACATCGTTATTTAACGAAAAACCAATTGCGTAGTAAAAATATGACAATATTCTTTGCAGGCGGAAATGGCTCTCAAATCAGAAGGTTTTGTAGAGATCGATATTCATACACTCGAGTCCGTACTTTCCCGGGAAACGTTAAATTGCAAGGAAATACACTTGTGGGACGCTGCCCTGAGATGGGCGATCGCTGAGTGCCTGCGACAGGAAATCGAGCCCACCCCGACTAACCAGCGAATACTTTTAGGTACAACCAAATTTTCCTCAACCTTTTACAATCTCGCTAAACTCAATTTCATCCAACACTCATTCCCTAATTTTCCAGGATCGGCTCTAAACCTCATCAGACTGCCAGCCATGAGCTTGGAGGAATTCGCCAACAATTCCGCTCAAAGTGGAATCCTCACACAGCAGGAAACTATCGACATTTTCTTGTATTTCATCGCCAGCCAAAAACCGCAGCTTTGCTACCCCACGAAATCTCGACAAGGACTGAAAACCCAGGTAAAATTTGTACAGTAGACTCAGTCTACTGAGAATCAAATTTCCTGCTGCCTCTGAAGAGCTTAGGAATTCAGAGTGAAATTGTAAATACCATAAGAGTTCATCCGCCATCGGCCAATCTAAATACAGTTCGAGCCATGTCAAATCGTGGAAATTCTTGAAGGCACGGCTCAGAAAAAAGCGTTCATGCCAAGGTCTGATCAAGTGAACGTCATTTTTAACAGTCACCACTACTTTCTTCAGTGTTTGATCTGGAATACTCAATCTACTTAACTTTCGTCCAGTTTTTTTCATAATCCGTAACAGACCATTGAAAGGCAGTTGTCCCATGTGGAAAAAAAATACTGAGTAGAGCGTCCAAGTTCAAGACTCCGACCTTCATCGAGTCCACATCTTCGGCGCTCAACTGTAAATGTGTTGTTCTTTTCAGGTCTGCCACAGATTTCAGTCCTGCGCCTACAGATCGAATCAATGGCGCTACAGAGGTCGCTGCGACTCGATTCAGTTCAGCGTTGACAAACGCATTTTCGTCGTCGGTTTTGGCCTGTACGGAAGCTCTTCCGGAGCCGCGGATTATTCCGTCAAGATCGAGCTGAAAAAACCGGGCCGCGTGCTCGCGGAGAACAACACGAAATTCTTCTCCGACGGCTCGAGCAACACCTTCAACGTGTATTTCGAGAACCCGATTCAGGTCGAGCCCGAATGCGTGTACACGGCGAGCGCCATTCTAGATGGCGCTGAGCTCAGCTACTTTGGTCAGGAAGGCATGTCGGAAACGACGGTTGGAAGCGTCAATTTCCAGTTCCAGTGCAGTTCCGAAAGCACCAACGGAACTGGCGTTCAGGGTGGCCAAATCCCGGAACTCATCTTCTACGGGCCGCCCGCTGACGACTGACGCCTGAACTTTGAGATTGCGTTTTAAGCTCGTGCGTCAGTGAATTTGCCGATTATCAGAATGACCGGAAATATGCAATGATTATTTTGGAGATTTAAGCAGTTTTAGGTTATAATACATATTCTGTGTGTTGTTTAGAAACGACTTGGTATTTGGAAACCCTCATTTAGTTTCAGTTCGAGGTATAATTTTTTTTGAAAAATTGTGAAATTAAAAGATTGTGAGATTCAAATCTTTTTTTTTTTTTTAATGTGTATATTAGAGAGAAATTGTTTGATACGCATAAATTTGGCTAGATTTTTGGCCAGTGTTAGCTCGATATTTAAAAATTTTGTTTCATTATCAGTATTTTGCGTAATTTATGGCAATTTTTCGTACAAGATAGGTTTAAATTTGATTTCTTAATTGATTATAAGTAGCAAAAACATATATTGAGCTGCTATTGAAAGTTTTTTATTGTTGACCAATATAATGCCCGATAGCAATCAAATATTTTATAATTTAATGATTCGTTACATCTTGTGATATTGAGAAATTTAGTTATATGTAAATCTTGTAACCTGGTCGCATGTTTTTTTTTATTTGACCATTTCGTGTAATTTTGTAAAATTTTCTACTTATTTGAAATCATAGAATTCTGTAAAATTTTATAATTAAGTAAAAAATGTGATTTTTTGAATTCGTGAAAAAATGTAATTTTATAACTTTTTAATTCTGTGAGTTTATGTAGATTTGTCACTCTTGGAGATTTTTCCATTTCAAAAATTGTTAATTTCGATAAATTATATAATTTGTCGTAATTTGACCATATTGTGTACTTTTGTAACATTTTCTCATTCATTGAAATTTTGTTATTTAGTAAAAAATTAAATTTTCTGAATTCATGAAAATATGTAATTTTTTGATATTTTATAACTTTTCAATGTTGTGTCAACTTCTGATTTTGTAAATTTACGTAAATTTGTCAATCTTTGAGATTTTTTGATCAAAGAAACTTTTTAATTTAGATAAATTTTGTGATTCGTAAATCTTGTAATCTTGACATGATACGATTTTTCTTAATTCAAAATTTCTAATTTTCTATATTTTTGTAAATTTTTTACTCTCAAAGTTGTTCCAGTTTTTAAAATTTCGAAATTTCGTTATTCGTAAATCTACGAATCAATTATTTTTCTTAATTTCACTATTTCGTTTACTTTTGTAAAATTTTCCATTTCTTCAAAGTTTAGGGATTTCGTAAAATTCGATAATGTAATAAAAACTGTAATATTCTTGATTCGTGAAATAATGCAATTTTTTTTATTTCATAATTTCCTAGTTTTATTATTTTTTATTATTTAGCGACATTTCACGATGTTGTGCCAACTTCTGATTTCATAAATTCATATAAATTTGCTCCTGAGAGATTTTTCAATTTAAAAAATTAAAAAACTTCAAGGCACTTTATAATTTTCTTAACATTTTTGAGAACTTTTCGATGCGATTTTAATCTATGGCGAGATAGATTAAGTTCCACTTTGTAAAACTTTTTATGTCCTACCATAGTAAAATTTTAAACAAATATCGAGTGAACAAACTAAGCTAATTCTGGCCTCAGGTCTTTTTGAAACTTCTTATGTCCTACAATATTACAATATTACAATTTTTAATCATCAACAGTCCCATTTTTAACTGCAAATTTTTAATTTCGATACAGTAGATAATCTAACCCGGTTCTGGTCCAGTGGTCTCCAGATCCAGAACCGGCTTAGCTGATATACTGCAAAATAGATCTAACTATTTTTTGTGCTTATTCTTGTATATTTCCGGTTCTTTTTTTCCGCATTCATTTTCCACGAGCACAGTAAAGTTTCTGTACAATATTGTAACTTTGGAGCCCAACTTGTACTTCTTGGTTGCTTCGAGAGCTTTACGACTTGTTATTTAGAGCCCTAGCGTTTTGTTTGTTTTGTACGTTTGCTAGACTTGTTCCACGATGCCAAATTATTGTATTGGATTCTAGTTCTGAGTTATGCGATCGATCGAAATCGCGAGGCTTCTGTAAATATAGCATTACAAGTGTATCACCGTTTTACATTTTTCAATTTTGCTTATCCCAATAGTTCTTTTCGCATTGAAATCGTGATAGAAAAAAAGATTCTATTTTTAGAAAAACCTTTTCATCTCATATTTATCAATGTAATCTTGGAACTGTACTTAAAGTCATATTCACGTTACTTAAACGTCACATTGAGGAAAGAATGCACTCTGATATCCATCTATTTAGACACTCTCGATTCGCCTCTCAAGATTGATCGCAAAGCTCAAATCGTAGTGTAAATTGCGTGAATGTCGATAGAACGATGGAATAAATGTACGATCGTTTTTGCAACGCCAAGGGCTTTGCTCATCGTCTGCAGTCTTCTCTTACATGCCTTTCGGAGCCTCTTGGCGTGTCATTTTTCACTTTTCAGAGATAATCACATGATTTAAAATGTTGGAGTCGGAATCTATTTTGCGCAAACACTCGCGGCGATATTTTTAACGTTTTCTAGCCACAAGCAAACTAATCGTGTTATTGCTTTTCCGAGTTTTCCCTAATTTCACCCGTCACTATTACTTTTTTTGTTCCCTAATAAATTATATTTAATTTAGAAAAAAATTAGAGCCGAACGACCAAAACTTGCATATTTTGTATAATTCACGACTTTTCAGAATTTTCAACGTATGAATGATTGAAAATTTCAAATTAGACTATTGAAATCTGTAGAACCTATTTTCGAAATTCAAGTCCCTAGATTTCCTAATGCAACGTGTAAAAAGTTTGGAATTATAGACTATGTCAGTCGAATTACAAGCCCATATGTTTTTTCTAGCATGAATCAATAAATTTTAGCCAATGATTGTATATTCTTCATTTACCTTAAATAAAGGAAGTATGTATTGGAAATGTAATATTTTGTGACCCGAAAATACATTTGTTAATTTATAACAATTATTTCTCGTTTCTTTATTTTCAACTTTAATCATTATAAAACAAAAATTTATGTATTATTGTACATTTTTTATTTACCTTAAATAAAGGAAATTATAAATAATTGGAAATGTAATATTTTGTTACCCAAAAATACATTCGTTAATTTACAACATTTATTATTTGTTTCTTTATTTTCCACTTTACTCATTATAAAACAAAAAATTGATTTTTAATTTTTTTATAAGAAATCAAAATCACAAGAAATTTTAAATAATTTAAAGTTTTTTCGTCTATAAATAAATAAATGTTTCGTTTTTTTTCATTAGTAATTTTTTTTACCCTGGTAATTATCTAGTATAAAGTTTTTATATCAAAACTTTGGACTATATTTAATAATAAATAATTAAATATATTATATAATAAAGTTAAAAATTCTTAAAAATATCTCGTATCATTCAACCATCCTCAAATAAACATATATAGGGCATTCCATGTCAAGTCGCCGGACATTATGGGCATGTGTCTCAGAATGCGTTCAAATTTTAGAGGATAATAAAGGAACCATATTTACGTTTTACTTCAAATTTTGAGCAGTTTCTGAAGGTAATTACGGAAGTTACAGCAAAATAAAATTGAAAAAACCGCATTATTCTGTCTTTTTCTTTAATTTCTGACACCCACAAAAATTCACAGAGTATCTTCAAAGTATGTGCTTACAAAAAATATTTTCAAACAAATTTTTTTGAAAAAATGTTTTTTGAAAAAAATTTTTTTTTCAAAAAGTCAAAATTTTGGGTGTTCCCCAAATTTTGGAATTTACCTCAAACGATGTGCAATATTTTACAACAATAACATTTTGGTGGTCGGCCGTGGGGTTCTCGAAAATGAATTTATTTATCACAAAATCAAGGTCTATTATCATACTAGTTTCAAGCAGCTGAGGTATAATTACGTTTTTTGACTTGAATATTAGAAATCAACTAAAGATATTTACTTTTTAGTTGTATTGCATGAAAAAAAATTCTTGAACAACATTCTTTGCGGCATCAATCACATTCATTTATGTAAAGTTTTCTTGAAATTTTTCAATCCTGAAAACGGTAAATACCATGTTTAAAGGTAAAAAGAGTCATGTACCCATTTTGATAAAATAACATCAACTCACAAATCTATTTATTCCATATTGATACATCACATCA
>JAPYZL010022415.1:0-15244 GCA_030522825.1 Platygaster orseoliae
GTAAAGTTTCAAGTATGTACCATATCTTAAACTAACCCAAGTACATCATACAAGTCGTACTTAGATTTTCAGTCTTTTGGGCGTTAATGGGTTAACTGTATTCTAAATAAAAAATAATTTTTTTTATTTTGGAGCTAATAAAAAATTTTTATAAAATTAAAATTAATTCGATTGGGATTTGAATTGAATTTTGATGAATTTTGAAATATATTGTTTAGTCAGGGAAAAGCTTTAGGATGCTTTAGATTTCTGGAGTATAATGTGATTTCTTGAATTATAAGGCTTATTTTATGGAATTAAAACGTTAATTTTGAAAATTTTTCCTTATACCTAATCTACTTTATTTTTAAAAAAATTTTGAAAAATCATTTAAACTACTCAAATGTCTTTGACCAATGATTTCAATGTGTTGAAAATTTTAAAATATTCTGAAAAATTGAATTTCAAAAAAATGTTCTAATTCATTATCGATCTTTGTAGATTATTTTTTATGTCAAGAATTTTTGAAAGCACTGAAAAAAAAAATAGAATCATAAATTTTCAGTTAATTTTGAAAGATTCTCTACTTTTTCAAGATGGTTTTATTTTGTGTATTATTTCAAAATGACGTACTTCCCATGTCCAAAGCTATTTCAATTTCACTTTCATCAAGTTCTTCAGACGTCATTTCCATAGGGTTATCTCGCCGTTTCATCAAAGCTGAAGAAAAGTTTTTCGCAAAATGAATCAATCCGACAACTTTTCCTTGTGAAACATCGTATTTGACTTTAGCAGCGTCCGTGTAATATTCCTAAATAGTTACAAACAATGTTTAAGATAATATCGAGAATTTAAACAATTTTTCATGGCAGTGCATAAAACTTATTCGTAATTAAATGAAATTTTAATTTTAAAACTTGAAACTTTACTAAATTAAGTAGAGTAAGTTTCTTTTACTTAAAATTAAAGTTTTAATTTTAATGTATGCAAAGTAATTTTTTTATGCATGAAAAAACTTACTTTTCCTACCAAGGATTCTTCTATATTCGATAAAAACCTACAACTTATGTCTTTATATGTACACAACTCGAACTCTGGATCGTACGAAACCGATCCTTGATACAAGCCATAATTGCAATTTCCTGCCTCGTCATTTATAACAGCCAACGAAAAACCTTTTGGGTCTCCTCCAATGGAATAAAAAAAAGCGAAAGACTGTACAAATGGAAACACGAAGGCAAACATTATTCCACTGAAACAAATCAATTCACACAAAAATAGGGCGTTATTTCACAAGCAGCGTAATTTTCGTTTTGTCAAAATTGCTTTTTTCGAGGTTCAAAAAGTATAAAGAAAATTTTTTATTAAAAAAAAAAAAAAAACTTACCCGGGATGCCGCAGAAACTGGAACATGTTTTTCGTCATGAGAGCTTGGAATATTTTCATTGCTATGTTTCGTCGAACATTCGTGTTTCGTCGTTCTTTTTCTTCGTGCAAAAGACTCTGGAATTTGTTTTTGAAAATTCGGATATACTGATTTTTACATTTTTTTTACTAGTTTATTAGGAAAAAAGTTTCTTCAAATTTTATAAGTAGCATTTTTTCATTTTTAATAATCCCTTTGTAATATTTTATTTTCATCGAACGGAAAAAAAGCAATCTTTATTATTCATCATCAGTGGTATTGTCTTATTATGTTTTTTTTTATTGTTTTCTGGAATTTAAATCTTGAGTAAAAATTCCCTTACTTTTATGCTTTCTAAAAATGAATGTGAATCTTTTCATACACGAAGAAAAAAGGATTTGCTGTAGCAGCAAAAATAGGTGCTGTTTCAACACAAATTGACAATGAATTTTTTTTATTTTATATGATTCTACGATTTTACTAATATATTACTGAATTTCTATATTAATTTCTAATTATCAATTTCAAGATATGAATGAAACAAATTTAAACTTAAACTTACACTTTTATGGTATTAAATTCGAGAAACCTTTAAGTAATCCAAAAAAATACTACAAATCTCTGTAGGTATGATTTTCTGAAAAAATTTATAAAACTTGCAAGTTTAGAGCACTCGATTCTAAAAATGTAAACTAATTTCCATAAAATAACAAGGAGTAATTTTAATTTTCGAAGCAATTTAAAATGTACAAGTATTGAAAAAATATGAAAAATACTTGAAGCTCTGGAAATCTGTAATACAGATACTCTGTCCTGCAGAATATATTAAAGTACTTTAAATCTGTAAAACTTTCGATTTTACAGCATCAAGTTTTAAAAATCTATGAAGAAATTGATAGAAGTACTAAAAATATACGAGTATATTACAAAATTTTATAATTAACTCAAAATTCTAAAATTCTAGAAATTTAAAAAATACTCGATATCTCTGTAGGTAAACTATTTTCTGGAAAATTTATAAGAAAATACCAAAACTCTTTAGAAGTTTGATTTCTAGAGCATCATATTCTATAAATTTATAAATAATTATTTGGATTTAAATCTATAGAAACTTTAGAAATCTAAAAAGACACCAGAAAATACTACAAAAGTTTTTCGTATTATCGTAGTTACGAAAATTCTGGAAATATTTAAAATACCTTTTAAAAAATTTCAAAAAATTGTAAAACATTAAAAGAAAAATTTCTATCCTAAAAAATAAACTTATTTTATTATCAATTTTTCTCAAGTCAAAAATGGATTCGATGTATTAGCAAAAAAATGTGCTTATTTAATCAAGTTAACAGAAGGAATTTTTTTGCAGCAGTAGCTTATTTTATTGTTGCCAGAGCACAATCATTATGTATAAAATTATGCAACAAAAAATAAGCTACTTCTGCAAAAAAAATTTTTATTGAAACAGCAAATCTTTTTATTTCCGTGTTGCAAATTCAACACAACTTGACAAAACGAATTTTTTTGCAGTAGTAGCTTTTTTTTGTTGCCTCAAAATATATTTTTCGCTATGCAATGGAATTCTATGCATAATGATTGTGTTCTGGCAACACAAAAATAAGCTACTGCTGCAAAAATATTTGTTCACCCAAGTTCTCTTGAAACAGCACATCTTTTTACTGATACAGCAAATCCTTTTTTTCTGTGTAGTGATGTGAAAATGTGAGCATCAAAATTCTGTAAAAATCTTGTAATTGATACACACGTAATCACTGTTAAAGTTTTCCCTCGACGACGTCGCGAAAGAAACTTCATCGAAACCTGCTGTAAATTGATTCGTTATTTCTGTGATTCCTTTGTCTTGGTTATCTTTTTGGCGTTGGCTTAAATATAGAAAAGCGTCTTCCAAAGTGTCACATTGAAATTTGTCGAGTAATTGTTTCGGTGAAGCTTCTGCTAAAAGCTTTCCGCACCTCAATAGACCGATCTAGTAAAAATGGCGATGTATAAGATATTTCCCAGTTTTTTGATGCACTGAGAGAAAAGTTTGGTTACAGCAACTTGAGAATTGTGCATTTTTATATAACAAAAACTTTGGTCGGTTCATTTTCAACTGAATTTTTTGTTTGCTGCAAGTACACTTTCCTCTTGAAGTAAGAATGTTCAAATTCGTGATTTATACCATGTCTGCTTGTTTTGCTTCGTCGATGTAGTGAGTTGTTATGACTATAGTTGTTCCTAGTATTCGAGTTATTTTTACTAAATGATTCCAAATCCTTGAAATAGAAATGGAATTATTTTTAACACGTCGAAGAAATTTTGAAATTAATGAAACTCACTGAGTAAGTTAAATTTTTTTTACTTTTTTGCTTGTTTCTGAAGTTTTAGAATATCTTTAGAATATACTTGCTTTTCCCTTAAAATCGGATCCAGTCCAACTGTTGGCTCATCCAAAACCAAAAGTTCCGGTTTGTGAATCAACGCAGCCGCGAACGAAACCCTTCTTTGCTGACCTCCACTCAACTGCTTAACTAATTTATTCCTCCATGGCAAGTTCAGTAAATCGGACAAAAATTCGTACTCGTGGTCTATAATGATTATGGTGTTTTTTTGATATCTTTCAGAATTTTCTTTAAATTTGGCATAGGCAAAGAGGAGTTTTGAATTTTCAATACAACTTGACAGAACAAATTTTGTTTGCATTTGTAGCTTATTTTTCTGTTCTCAGTGCACAATCATTATGCATAAACTTCCGTTGCACAGTAATTGTGCTCTGGTAGCGAAAAAGGTTTGTTGAGGCAACAAAAAAAGCTACAGCTGCAAAAAATTCGTTCAGTCAAGTTGTGTTGAAACAACAAACCTTTTTGCTGATATAAAAATCTTTTTTTAAATAATCATATTTATAATTGTGTAAGTACAATACGTACCAATATCGCTGTCGTTCATTCCATTAATTCTGCCGAAGTAATAAAGAGCTCCGATGACTGAAAATTCGCCGACTAATGCTATTTCTTGAGGCATGTAACCCACTCGGGGTCCCGGTATTCCCGAGCCTTTAGAACGCGGGCTTCCACCCAAAACCCAAATCTCGCCGCAATCCACTTTGCGCACCCCGACGACGCACGATAAAAGGGTTGTTTTTCCACAGCCACTCGCTCCAAGAAGTCCATAGCTTAATAATAAAAAAACACAAAATTTTCTTCAAAAACAAGTTTGGGCTCATTTGATTTTATTTGCCCACTGTTTGTGAGATATGTTGACGACATTTTAACTTTAGTACCTCCGGATAAAATAATGTGTATGCTTGCAATTTTAAATTCTTATGACTCGAGATTAAAATTTACATATGAATCAGAAGTTAGTGGAGTAATAAATTTTTTAGAATTGAGAATAATTAGGAGGGATGTTCGTATTGACGTAGATTGGTGTTTAAAACCGACATCTTCAAATAGATTTATAAATTATTTTTCAGGACACCCGTTACATCAAAAGATAGTGTACTATCATCAGTTTAGTTGACAAAAACTTAAAATTAGCTGATTATAAATTTCATAATAAGAATTTTGACATTATTAAAAATATTTTAGTGATGAACAACTACCCCAAAGAATTTATTGAAAAACACATTGAAAAGAGAATTCATTATTTAAGAGATATTAATTTGAGACCAAAACGGGATGAAAATGATACTGACAGAATTAAATTGGTGTTACCTTTTGTTGAAAATTTAGACATAAGATTGAAAAAGATTTTTAAAAAACATAACATTCAAATAATTAATAAGATAGATAATAAATTAAATAATGGAATTATAAAAAGAGGAAAAGATAAATTAGATTTCCTGGAACAACAAGGAGCGGTTTATAAAATTAATTGTAAAGATAGTGTTTTTTCTTATGTTGGACAGACGAAAAGAAACTTGAAGACAAGAATTAAAGAACATATGAATAATATAAGATTGGTTTCGTCTAACCATAACGTTATAACAAACCACAAAATAGATACTGGTCATGATTTTAATTGGGAAGATATTGAGATTTTGGATAAAGAGGTGAAAAACATTCCTCTTAAATAAATTTAAGAGGAATGTTTCGGAAATGATTTTTATTAAGAAAACGGATAATACACTCAACAGACAAGAGTCTACGAAGAGTTTGAGTTCTATTTATAACGCGTATTTAGATATGTTTTGATGATGATGGTATTTATAAGAGAATTATGATTTTTGATATGCTTTGACGATAGAGGTTTTCTTTTGAGATTTTATTCAGTTATCAGTTGTCGTTCAGTCTTTCTATAGTGCAGTCACTTTTATAATTCCATTTGTGTCAATTCACGTGATATAATGGAATTAAAGACAATGGATTTAAATATTGTATAGAATTCAGACGAAATTGATTATTCAAAATGACGACGGTTTTCTTGCCATATACTGGTTATTAATCACTGTATTCAATATGTAAGTGTATTTAATTGGTCACAAGTATTTTTTAAGGAAATTTTGTAATTACTTTAAAGGATTGTTAATATGTTTTTTAAGGATCCTGAAGAGGACCCGGATATAGGGTCGAAATATTGAATTTAAAATAAAGATGATTTTGAAAAATTGGCTCCGAATGATCTACACAAAGTTATTTCACACATATTTCTACCGACGGAGCAATACGTAGTTTTCAAGACTTTCAAGAATAAAAAAATGTCTTTCCTTGAGTAAAAATTTCGACGTAATATTACACGAAAAATCTGCAAAATCTTACGATCAAATTAGTATATTACATAAACTCACCGTGTATTTACCAAGTCATTCATTAATATTTCAACATTGCCCAAAAATAGACTTTCGGCATTTTTAGAAAGAAAGTGAAGTAAAATATCCATGTTTCGAGTAGGAGAAATCGGCGTATACAATTATCTGATTTAGGTTAGTTACTTCGAAAATTCGTATCATTTTTCAATCAACCATAAGCAAGTTTTTTTTAGTCCTTTCTCTTGAGACATAAATCAAGTGCTAACGACACGACATTACATTCACGTCGTTAATGTGGATTGAAAGTGATAGACTCACATTTCTATTATTCTAATCATTTATCCAATTCAATTTCCGGATTAAATTCGTATAATCAGTGCCAAATTTAGATAGATTATGCACCCAAAATGTTCGCAACTCATTTACAATTTAAACTATGGAATTTTCTTAGTAAATAATAATTATAGTATAATTGATATAATAATTATTGATGACTTACATGATACCCTTTGGCACAGTTAGGTTCAAATTATCGAGGATTGGGTGTTGCGTTTTTCCGTATCTTTTCCGCACGTTCCTAATGACGATTGCCTCTTGCGTAACCATTTTGCTCCCCCAAGAATTTTCCGGATACTTTTCTGCAACAGGAGAAGTAAAAACTTTTATCGACTTTCTCATGCACGCGAACGCAATTTTCATGGTAATCAAGTGGGCTATAAAATCTCGTCACTATCCATTAAAGTGGAAGTAAGGTCATAGTCATTGCTCTGATATCAACACTTTTCTTCGACGTTTCACTTTTTCATATCTCACTTTTTCCCAGTTTATTATTTAAAAAAAAAAGTTTATGTTTGATTTGAAAGAAGGCATTTTTTAACAGGTTTTTGAGTTTTTAGATTATATTATTTTTGAGGATTTGTATGAATATCTGAAACTGAAATTTATGTGAAAATGATTAAAGTTAAAATAATAAATAAATAATAATAAATAGATGATTAAATAATTATTTTCTAATAAAAATAGTATATTTTTTTATTCTCAATTTGCTACGATAAAACTTATTTTAATTAAGGTCAAGTTTAATTTTTAAGCATAACATTATGTTTTGGATTAAAAACTTTATGTGTTAAAGAAGTTGGACCAAATTTTGAATTGATGGAAAAAAATTTTTGAGTTCCTCCCAAGATGTTTGACTAAAAAACAAATCTGATGATGTAGCAAAAATAACTGCCATAAAATTGCTTGTGTCACCGCGATAATTTTCCTTTTACGACTCTTATAATCAAATTTGACGCCAGTCGTTATAAAACAATGAAGACTTTTCACCCTACAAACGATTTATGGAAAAAAAAATTCGAAAAAATAGTAAAACTTCTCACGTACAAAACATTGAAATTTCTTATACTAAAATAATAATTCCAATATTTTTACGCTTCATCTTATAAGCATAATTTTACAAAAGCAGACGATAAATAAATGTATAAGTTTCATAAAATTATTTATTTTCCAATCACTATTAAAACATTTCAGATTTTTGGTTTTCCGAAATTTTGTTTCTCATTTACAAACAATGTCAATTTTTCAAAAGTGTGAAAAAATTTTTCCGGCCTTTCAAAATCACGAAGAATTTATAACCGATAAAAAAAAAGTGCAATCGAGCATTCCGCGTAACTCGTTATGGCATTTTAGCCTAAACTCAATTGCCATTAAAAAAAGTAACTTGCGCAAACCGAATGCTTGGTTTAAAATAACGAGTACATTTCAATTGATAATTATTGTAATAGTTTCGTAAAAAATCTCGTCCTAGAGTTTTTTCAAGCAACGCGTTTTGCAATAGAACGTCTCATTTTTGTTATAGACCGCGATAAATACATATCACGCCTTTTAATTTGCATGTCATTCTACATCCTTCTCTTATAACTGCTACGGAACTAAATTTAACTAGGAACTGAATTCAAGTCGTTACGAAAACGGTTGGAAATTTTTTTTTTTTTTTTGAAAATATGAACGGATTTATAAATATTTCATATCTGAAAACAACAGTACAGTAAAAAAAAATCGGAAATTTTTGGTTTATAAGTTCTTTAATACGATAAGGAAAACAAAACAAAAAAAAAGATTTATTTATCAAACATTATGCTGTGATATAAATAGAATATAAAAAAAAGAATTCAATTTTGAAATTTAAATACGATGGAAATAGGATGTTCTTGATTTTGGAAGTAGAGTGGAATTCCTCTCGTTTTAATTTCTCGATAAAAAAGTTCTTTGGCCGGTGAAATGAAAAACTAGGACAACGCACGGACGGGATTCTCGGTCCCGCTATACCGAGTGTACGGGCACGAAACTCGCGTATCGGAGTCGTCGTAGGTCAAGAATAATAATCATTAGCGCGATCAAATCTGCGAAGAAATCGTGACGGAAACTAACCTGAGCCGACTAGTTTATGGTGGACACCGGGAAACTGGTCGGCGAGTAGGTGTTTTTAAGGCCATTTTTCGAGCGGATCTGAAATGGGTCAGAATCGCGTCGAGCGAGTTTTTTATGAAAAATTTATTCGCTGAAATTTATCATAGTTAAAATGAACAAACAAGAATTATTTAATTAGTGCAAAATTTCAACCCAATGGTGTATGGAGAACACATTAAAATCGCAAATTGTTTATAAATTTGTTATTAAAAATGTGTTTTTTTTAAAATATTGCTTTATATCTAGATCATGTGATAAAGGGTATATTTATCAACAATCGATACAAATTTCATCGAATTATCATTTACACAATTGAAGTTATGATTTTTTCAATGAAAAAGGTTCGAAATGTTTATTGAACAAAATAATAAACAAAAAAAACGGAATTTTTCGAAATCCTTTAAAATTGTTTTTTTGTATGGTCAAATACTACGCAAATAACCAATTTATTCAATAATTCAGGTTTTCATCGAAAAAAGTTGTCACAGTTGGCATGGTTTGACTCTGTATGAATTGAAGAACTTTGAAAAATTTATTCAACCAAAACAAAGTTTCATGAAAATTGAAAAATCTTGAAAAAATCACGTTAACATTTGCACGTTAAAAATCTTTCAATTATTCTAAAAGTTCAAATCATTGAAAATCATGAGTGAAAATAGAGTTATAATAGTACAAACAATTTTTAACAAAAAAATGTATTTTTTGGTACACTTTGGGAACATTTTTTTCTTATTGCATAAGCTGGAAAACTTTGGGAAATTTATTCAACCAAAACAAAGTTTCATAAAAATTGAAGAATTCAATAGTAATTGATAGGAAGTTGGAAAAATTACGTAAACAAATGCACATTAAAAATCTTTTTATTATTCTAAAAATCCAAATTATTGAAAATCATGAGGGAAAATAGAGTTATAATAGTACAAACAATTTTTAACAAAAAAAATGTAGTTTTTGGCACTTTTTGGGAACATTTTTTTCTTATTGTATAAACTGAAAAACTTCGGAAAATTTATTCAACCAAAACAAAATTTCATAAAAATTGAAGAATTCTTGAAAAAATTACGTAAACATTTGCACGTTAAAAATCTTTCAATTATTCTAAAAGTTCAAATCATTAAAAATCACGAGTGAAAATAGAATTATAATCGTACAAACAATTTTTAACCAAAAAATGAAGTTTTTGGCACTCTCTAGGAACATTTTTTCCTATTGCATAAACTGGAAAACTTTAGGAAATTTTTTCAACCAAAACAAAGTTTCATAAAAATTGAATAATTGAATAGTAATTGATAAGAAGTTGAAAAAATTACGTAAAAGTTTACACATTAAAAATCTTTCAATTATTCTAAAAGTCCAAATCATTGAAAATCATGAGTGAAAATAGAGTTATAATAGTACAAACAATTTTTAACAAAAAAATGTAGTTTTTGGCACTTTTTGGGAACATTTTTTTCTTATTGTATGAACTGAAAAACTTTTTTTTTCAACTATTCCATTTTCAACTAATTCGTTGTCACGGTTATAACTAATTGTAATAAATTAAAATATGATTTATGTGAATGACAAAATTTTGCTATGGTTAATTGTCATTCCCCCTAAAAATTACTATTGTAATAATCAAAGCTGTAATAGTCATCATTTGAATAATTTGGCAGTCAAAAAAATCGACTGATTGGAGTTAGTTGAAAAATGACTACTCAAACAGTGGAATTTGTTTATTTGAAATTAATAGAGTAAAAATAAACAACGTGTACCTCCTTTAAATCAAGAAAGAAGATATGAATTCTATTCAATATTTTTCATTTATAGGCACATTATTATTCGTATTTTATTTCAATCGTTAATTATTTATTAAAGTAAATGAATTTTTTCATTTGTAATTTAATTGAAACGCTGAGAAAATTTTATGAATTCTTATACGTTCTGATTGAGATTTTTATAATTAATTTTATTCATGATTTTCATGAATCAATTCGGCAAAAAAAAAATTAAAGAAATTGTAAATGGCAGAACTATAGATTTATTTTATGAACATTGGGTATGTTCAATTCCATATTGAAATTCTGGATAATACAATACATAACTTTCATTTTTTATTAATTTATTTTTGTAATTGTTTCCATTCATCTTGTCATTTGTAATAACTTCCAAATCCTCAATTTTGAAAAAAAAAAAAAAAGGAAATAATAAAAAAAAAATTAAAAAATACAAAAAAAAAAAAAAAAAAAAAAAAAAAAAAGGAAATCTTCACATATAATTTAAAAAATACCAAACAATAAATAAATAAATAATAATAAATCAAATTTGAAAAAATTAAAATAATAATTGAAATCTGCACTTGTAAAATAAATAATGTCGATCAAAAAAGTCTTTTATTGCCTGAATTACAAATTTTTGAACAATGTTGACTTTATTCTGGTTTTTACGCACATTTTTATATGCGCATTTCACCGTTAGAAAAAAACCGACCCATTAATATACCCTTGCATGCACTAACTATCATGTTTCGAGAAAAACTGTAACTCTAGGTCACATGAAAGGCAATGACCGCTCACTCGAGAGAATATTGTCAAAGCACCTGAGTTTTACGAAAGAGAACAAAAAATCCACATAAATTATCAATCAATTCATTACAGCTTTTTTCCGTTACACACTATTAATAAATTCTACAAGTTTTCATATTCTTTCTTTCTTCCTCAAACGCTGACGTTGATTTGAAAAAATCAATATTAATTTTCGTATTAAGAGTGTTTTTGACATTTTTTCGTACGAGCGAAGCGAGTGAGTGAATTGCACGAGTTTTTAATAATTTAATGTAGGAAAAAAAAATTAAAATAATGAAAAAGAAAATTTTGGAGCTATTACTGAAAAGTCATATGGCGGAAAAACGTTTTTTATTTTTTGTTAAAATATCGAATCGGCCACCGAAAATTCAGGAGCACATAAAAATGTGGAATGTTTTCTAATTTCGCGAGTGCGAGTGAATTGTGCCACCCGTGTTTGGCGAAAGTACCGTCAATCGCAGTCTCCTTCATCATGTACAATAGGCTTTCGCAGAACGTCTTTGCGAATTGCGTTGCGAACGATCAGGACCGTAGCCAGAAAAAAATTTTCCGGTGATGTTTTGAGTACACTAAAAAATTGATTTGGTTCACTCAGATAAACTTTTTAAATAAAAACTTATTCAAGTAAACCAAATTGAATTTTCAATGGTGGAATATTGACGTTACACAATTATATTAAAAATACCGTTTTCCAGATTTATTTCAATTTTGTATAATTTGTCTTGGGGTCATATGAGAAATAAAATTGATGTTGCAGAATTACCTTGAAAATATTTTTTGAGTAAAAATTGAGAAACTGATCATTTGTTTGGACATAATTTAACTTTATTCTCGACACGTAGGTACATAAAAGCTGTACGTTTCAAGGTTTTAACCTTGATTTCTGAATTTCGAGAGACTTAGATGAAAAGTTAACGGTTCTGAAATTTTCAAAAGTTTCAAAATGTCGAATTTAGAAAGTTTTGGTTCGTGAATTGAATCTAACGGTGAATTGAAGTTCTCGAGCTAAAAAATTTGAGAAAGTTTTATTAAACTTGAATAATTTCGTGTTTTGGAACTTTAAGATGCATTGAAATATTGATTTTATTAAATGAATAAATTTAAAGTTGAAAAATTGGGGGACTAGATTTTGCAGATATTTTATTTATAACTTATACATTTCAAAACTCAAGAATTGTCGATTTCCTAACTTCAGATAATAGATTGTTGATCAATTGATTGTTTTTTCAAACTTAATTTTATTTCTATAAATAATTGAATTTCTGTGTCAGAGTGTTTAATTCATGAACACTCATTTGAATATAGAAAATTCAAAATATATTTTTCCAAATTTTTCTAATTTTTTTTTTAATTTCAAGCTCTAAAATGAGGTATTTTTTTATTTTAGAGTGCAATTTGTATTCAGCTAGATTACAACTAGTTTTGGGAAAATATTTTTTTTTGTAATTTGGGTTCTTGAAATCCACTTCTACGAATCCTAACTAAATCCCTAAAATTTTGAAATTTCAATTTTTTCAGTTCCAAACTTCAAATCTAGTCAAATTTTACATATAAATATTGAATTGTAAAATCCTGGGACAAAATCGTAGATTTTGAATATATATATATTATATTTGTATTTCAAAACTGAGCAGATCAAATTAAAAAAATCTGAATAAAAAATTTTGTTATTCTGGTTCTTGAAATTCACTTTTACGAATCCTAACTGATTTCCCAAATTTTGAAATTCCAATTTCTTCAGTTCCAAACTTCAAATATGATCAAATTTCACATATAACTATTGAATTTTCGAATCCTAAGACAGAATCTTAGATTTTGGATATTTTTTTTTTTTATTATTATATTGGTATTTCAAAACTGAGCAGATAAAATTCAAAAAATCTTAGAATAAAAAATGATGTAATTTTGGTTCTTGAAATTCACTTTTACGAAACTTAACTGAACTTCTGGAATGTTGAAATTTCAATTTTTTCAGTTCCAAAATTCAAATATGGTCAAATTTTACATATAACTATGGAATTTTCGAATCCTGGGACAGAATCTCGGATTTTTGATATTTTTTATTTTATTACATTGGTACTTTAAAACTGAGCAGATCAAATTCAAAAAATTTTTAAATAAAAAATTTTGTTATTCCGGTTCTTGAAATTCACTTTTACGAATCCTAACTGAATTCCCGGAATTTTGAAATTCCAATTTTTTATTGCCAAACTTCAAATATAGTCAAATTTCACATATAACTATTGAATTTTCGAATCCTGGGACAGAATCTCAGATTTTCAATATTTTTTATTTTATGATATTGGTATTTTAAAATTGAGCATATCAAGTTCAAAAAATCTTTGAATAAAAAATTTTTTTATTACTCTAACCTCAAAACTGACATTTTGACGTGACTTTGAGGCTATCGTGATGAAAAATATTCTTCACAATCGTGATCTATCGTCAATTTTGGCTCCGTCTATTTTGACCCTCACCTCCGGCTCGGGCAAAAACGTACGGCTTCGCCAAAATTGGCTCTAGTTCCCGATTACGAAAATAACTATTAAATTATTTAATTTATCCTTGTAATTTCAAAGATTTTGAACAGTTACGAAAATTGATAAAAATTTTATATTTTATAAATTTTTCATCTGAATTTTGAAATAATTTGTTCTGAATTCCAAAATTTTTCAACCATATAATTCAAAAGTATTTAATCAATTGTGGACTGAAATATAAAATTCAAATTCTTAAACTCTAGAACATCGATTATCAGGTTTCGAAAATTCGTATATTTGAACTCAACTTTTAGCATTTCTTTTTTTCTAAATTCAAAATATTATGAAAATTTTTTTATATCACTATACTGAAATTTCACAGAAATCTAAAAAGTGCGTTTTCAAAACCATGAAGATAGTTTTTATTTTATTATGATTTTTTTTTTAATATTCTGGTGGTAATTTGAGCACCCTTAATATTCCCTTTACTACGCCCCTGCGAGGGATTGAGAGCGAGTGTACTGAGTTCGCAGCCTTCAGAAAATCTCGACGTTCAAGGAAAAAACGAGAAAAAAAGATGGAAACATCTAGAAATTGCACAAAACCGACCTTTCGCTAATCTCCCCTGAAATTTCGCATTACCTACGCGTAAAGTGCCTTTTTTGCTGGCTGAGCATATACTTTTAATTGCAGTTTTACGCGTTACACTTGACAAGATGCTAAACGTTCACTTTGACATATTATTCCGAAATTTTTCCATGATCTCAACGTCTCTTCGAGCAATATCCAAAGTTTTTCGTATTTCGAAGAGTGTCTGGGAAAAAAAGTCGCGACCATGGATCTATTTAATGTTAAAAAATTAATTATTTAATAAACAAAAATCAATGGTAAGTTAATAAATAAATCAAAATTCCGAAAATTGGAGTTTTTTCAGTTTCAATCAAGATTCATCCACACAAAAAATTTCTCTCTTTCGTAGCGTGCCATTTTCCTCAGATTACATGTATTATTCCTATGTTTATATCTTAATGTTACTCTGAAAGATTTCACAACAGCAATTTTCTTTCCGTGACAATTCGTGAGTTCTTTGACCGCGGAACGAAACTGCGATCCGTGAGATCTGTTTTTTCCTTACATAACCACCCCCAACAATAAATCGTCGTGAAGTCAATTTTTTCTTCTCAATGAATGCGAAAATCGTCCAATGAAAAAATTTATTATTTTTTAATGAAATATCACATTTGATGCAAAACCTTTCGAGTTTTTCTCTATTTGCGATGATAGTTTTTTCAAGAGTCACAAAGCGTTTACAAGACGAGGAATTAATTTTTGCTCGAGTCTAGAGATAACCGATGTTGATTAGGGACATTTATAATAATTACTATTCAAGAAAAAAAAGGCGTAAAAGTGTCGTTGAATGATTAATCCGAGAAAAGTTTCTTGTACACGCTATTTATGCACGATTCAATTCGTTAATTTAACACACGAGCGTACGCAGTAAAAATATTGTTTTTCCCATGCATCCGTAAAAAAGGCCACTTTATTTCTATGGAATGCGGGAACAAAAGCCCCTTTTTGGGGTACTCGGAAATCAACGGGAAATATC
>JAPYZL010022447.1:0-11684 GCA_030522825.1 Platygaster orseoliae
GAATTTTTCAGTAGCTGCTATGGCGCTAACGGAATTTTTCAGTTGGAGCAAACGAAAATTTTCGTAAAGTCAACTTTCTCGTCTTCTAATTGAAAAAATCCAGTTAAAGCAACTAAATTGTTTTTTCTCCGTGTACTCTTTTAGCGGTTTTTTAATATATTTTTTTATATTATTTTATAACATACATTGTATCGAAGAAAAGCATGAAAATGATCAATTTTTATTAAATGTACTGTTATTTATTCCATTTTGAGAATTTTGTCAAAAAATTACGTCAGTACCTTGACAACATAAACACACATAAGATTCTTTTTACGCACTTCTAACTTCAAAGTTTTACATTTGGACGGGCTTTGAGACTAGAATTGCATAAAATACTGTATGCAACTTAGTGCAAGTGTCTCATTTTAAATACTGTATGCAACTTAGTGCAAGTGTCTCATTTTGCGAAGACGATTCAAACCCTCGGCTTCGCCTCGGGCCTGAACCCTCGTCTTCGCCAAATTCGCCAAAACTTTTTGTGTTTTACATAAGTCATTTGAATGGAATTTTGCCCGCGATTTCAATATTCCATTTTGAGGAAGTCACATTCAATGCCCTCAATAAATATGAGCTCTCGGGTAACACTTTTGGAAAAATTGACAGTTATAGTAAAAGCATAAATCTTTAAAAAACATTTAACTTATTCTAATTTTAAAGTTGGTTCTCTTAACAAAAATTACCGAAAAAGCGTTCGAAATACCGCTTTCACACAGGTGAACACCCTTAAAAAAAATTCCAACAATTAAGTCAAAGTTTGTTCTGATTAGAATTAAACAAAACTCTTACATTTTTTTTATATCGATTTATTTTAATATTTTATCATTTGTTTTAATTAAAATTTTCAAAAATCTTTCAAATGAAGCATTTTGGTATGACTATAAATAGTTCCAGAAAGGGATACACATTCTCGGCCATATTTTCTATTTACGAAAAAATAGCATAACTTCCGCAATTTTAACAAATGAAACATCAATTTGTTCCTCAATAAATACACTCTACGAATATTACTATAATAGAAAAATCATTGTTTAAATTTAGCAATAAACAGTAGTTAAAGTTGAAAAAATCAAGAAAAATAGCAACTTTTCCAGTTTTCTTCGATAACAAATCACATCTAAATAGTTTCAACAATAGATTAACACACGTCATTAAAAATCTGAAAAACGCGTTTTTTTTAAATCAATAAAATTTGGAGGGTACAAAAAATATAATAAAAATTTTTTTAAACATTACTCGACTATATCTACAACATTCACTATTTCATTTCATGGGTGTATTTCACTTTTTTTTTGTAGCACCGTGTAATAGTTTACGGAAACTTATGTTTTCGATCGTAAATTTTGGGGTTCGTTTGCATACGGGAATCTGGCCATTTGGCCAGGGTTCATTTCATGTATTTCCTACATTCCGAATATATTGTGTTTCGTTGAGCCAAAGGCCTGCGAAAGTTGATTAAAATTAGAATTATAGGCCACTAGTGAATTCATTCTCGAGCTATATTTTTTTGAATGTCGAAAGCTTCTGTAAATCGAAATCGTCTTCCTGACAACTCTCTGTCACACTTGAAGAAAATATTTGATCAGGGTGTCTAACACGCGTGGATAACACACCTGCGTATTTGAGCAAAGTCTGACAATGTTTTAAACTTCAATAAAAATATAATCATAATTTCTTAAGTGTAAAAACTTTTGTTATTTTTGTGTAAAATTTCCAAAAGTTTTAATGTCTCCTTTGCTTAGCAAAATGAACTTCTTTTCTACTATTATAAAAAGAAAACTAGCTTTCTACTGAAATTCCAGATTAGACTTTTTGTAACATTTTTCTAATATTACTGACGAGTTGCAAGGGATTTTTCATAAATAAATTTTTTTTTCACCAGATGTCTTTTTGAGAGAAGTTTGTTCGATAGATTTTTTGGCAAATATTTTTCTAAAAGATGATAGAAGTTTTATTCTCAACTTTTCTTGGCATTCCCGTTTCGTAAATTATCAAATCATCAGATTCAAGTCAAATTCTTTAACAGCATCGAGCAGAATCTTATGCCAACGATTTTTCGTGACAAAAGAATGATGAATTTGTTTTCGTCAAATGTAACAACGCAAATTATGTATCGACGTCACAATACCGAAGGTATTGATCAATTTTGCGAAAGCCCAGGGCGTGTATACTGCAAGACGCTGTTGTCGTGCACAGATATAGCCCGTGCAGACGTCATGACTTAAGGGTAGCCGACAAGAAAAAAAATCAATAGCCGGGAATGTGTGTTAGTGTGATTTTCATGACGTCGCGATCCAGCAAACTTTGTTGTCGACTTCGTCAACATCCAACTTAAAGGTTCAACGTTCTCATTTCTAAGGTCTCATTGGCTTGAATCAGGAAACCAAATACCGGGTCTCATTGCAGGAATGCGAATTTCGAACTTCTACTCAACAATGTACAATTTGTTAAAATTCAACGAAATGCTACAACTTTGAGGAAAAGTCATATTACCAAAAAAAAAAAATATTAGAAGTTTTGGCGAATGTACATTACTCGTGAAGTTAGAAACCGACAGTTCTTCAAAGATTTTACTCTTAGATCAAAATCAACAGAGTGATTAGCGATCAAAAATCACCAATCGGAAAACGGGGCGTGGCCACTCGACTGTATGAGGCTACCGTACGGGGCGCTGATTACTCAACTTTGATTTCCAAGAAATTTGTTACTGTCGGTCACATAAAAAAAAAGCTTTGGAAATTTTGCCTCAGATTTTCACGAGGGATCGTTCGCCAAACTCATTTTCTGTTATATGCAAAATTGTGTGATCGACTTGACTTTGTTAGACTAAAACTTTTGGGACAGCCGGGGAATTTTCCTCTCTAATTTGTTCGTGGAAAAAAGCTGGTTGACAGGAAGGGGAAACAAAATGCAAGGGGTTTGCAAAATTGGTGAGCCGGGGCGTTTGATTTATAGCTTTCTCCCTTCGTGAGCACGTAGGGACGTTATAGTATTAAACGAGAATGAATTTGGCGATTTTCGTTACGAGGAAATGACTTTTTACGCGCCTGGCTTATTTTCACGTCCCTCGGATCAACGATGAATGAGAGAAGAAATAAAAGGAAAATACGGCCTCGAAATAAAATGATCACCGTTTTCCTCAATAACAAAACAGTAAAAATTTATGGCTGTGTCCTTTTTAAAAAGAAACGACTTCATTTCACCGGGAAAATCCAGGAAAAGACCTCATGGAGGGTCCGCAAATTTTATTTTATTTAAGTGTACTGTTTTCTATATGCCGTGGATGTTATTTTCATTGGTCGTCTAAAGATCCTTAGAGAATAAAGAGATGAATGAACGAGAAATAGATCATTTTTAAATTGAAAATCGAAATATGTTGAGAAATTATCGGATGCTGAATCGAAATTCGTATAAAAAATCTATCGATCGATCGATTGTGATTTCCTTCAAGTATAATCGATGTCTGTTGCAAATCATGGCATAATCATTAAATGCATTAGAGTACTGCAGCAGGTACTGAAAATTGTAACTTATGGACAAATTTAGTTTGTAACCAAATAGAAAAATACACTTTGTTAAAAAGTTTAACTACTCAACAAATAATGAATAATACAGTATTTCATATAATATAATTTCTTAATATGAATTTTAATTAATAAAATTTACTACAGCTATTAAAATAAACGGTAGAAAAATTTCAAATTTATGATTGAATAATGCAAAAACTAAGTGATAAAAAAAATGTTTAAATTATTAATAAAGACATGGTAACTTTAAATTATAAGAAAAAAAATACACTTCACTGATGTTTACTAACTAAAAATCAATTATTCTGGTTCTAAGTTCTCATAATTTTCACTATATGACCTTTATTTAAATTTTCATTGAATTTCCTACAAAACAAAAGTAACAAAGAAAGGCAAACAAAAAAATTAGCAAGAGTCATGACTCATACAAAATTTCGTGATCATAAAAATTGGTGAATATGATATTTTAGATGAGGAATTCCGAAAATTTTACAATTCTAAGTGTATAGTTAAAATATTTTGTATCAAAAAGCGATTGGCTGCATTCTTATGAATTTGTGTCAATTAATAAAGAAATTGCTTCTGATGATTAACCAGTTTTTGAAATTTAAAAAATTCCAAACAACTCTTTCATAAAATTTTCTGCAGAGTTAGAGTTGAAATAATTTGGAAATAAATGAATGTAAAATAGTTACAATTATATAGATTCAACTAATGAAAAATGAAAATTTGAAATACAAAAAAGTTTGTGAATTCGATATTTTTAATGACGAATTTTTAAAATTGTAAATGTTTTTGTAATTGGCGTCAATGGCAACTTCGAATTAACAAATAGAGTTAACTATGTACGTAGACAATTATAGTTGTAAAAATAAAAATAATTTTATCATATTCAAATTCAAGATTGGAACTTCACTGAAAAATATGGTGATTATTTGAGAATAGCAAACTTTTGCTTGAATCATTAACACATAATACAAGCGAAAAAGATCCTTCAATGTTGAATATTAGATTAAAACATTTGATTTCGAAGAAACATCCAATAAATATTATTGGGGAAAATAAACAAACTAAAAAATTTTTTGTTGGCATATTACAAATTTAATTTATCATTAACTTCCATAATTTCATTTTCAGTGGAAATCGTCCACAATATCGGAATCACCCGTTTTTCTGATTTTAGAATTTATATGTTTCATAAATCAAATCTAACTCTAATTTTTCCATTCTTGTATTCTTTGCCTTTCTTTTAAATTTAATTTTGTTGTGAATTTGATGAAAAATAGACATTGAAAATTCATTAAAAGTGGAATTCGAAACAATCAATTATTGAATCTTTAGAAGAAATTTCCAATTCGGTTAATACAAATGAACCTACTTCATCATATTTTTTAACCATACGTCAATAGTTTAAATAATGTCTTCATAAATACAGGCGCGCGTTGTGCGCACAACTTCTAGTAATAAAAACATTTCGTGGTGTACGTAACCTTAAACAACGGTTACCGTATCTTGGTTTTACTTTCGCTCCGAATCAACTGTTTTACAGCGTCTGATGATGCTTAGTTAATCAAATAAGCTTGTTTTCGGGCGCAAAAAGCTGGGCATTTTCTGGAACGCGCGTTTTAGTTCACGGCAATCACCCAGCCGGCTGAGCAACGAGGTTAATATCTTATCGAGCTTACCTATAAGCACGTTTTAACCTTTTTTCCGCCTCGCGAGCTCGGGTTTCCGGATCTCTGCGATGATTACGTCATCCGGCGTCTAAAGAAACGGCATAGACGATGGATTTTCCGCAATTTCCACGGGGACAATTGACCCGTGCGACATGAGAGGCCAACAAATGGGACGCTTCTATTGAGAAAATCCAATTAAAAACGGAATTTTTTCGCAATTGAGGAATCAGTTTCGGGGCGATGACGGGAGAAGTGGTAGACGTTGAAAATTCAAGATAATTTGGAATAATTAAAATATTTTTTCAAGTGAAAGTAGAGTAGCGAGTTCTCGTAATGAGTATTACATATTATGTCGGGCGGGAAGTATGGTAGATTTCAAAAAAGTATAGAAGACATTGAATTTTTTTAATTAAAAAAAAAAAAATTTTCTTATTGTCATTTTTCACATCGAAACTCGTTGTTTTTTATGAAAAGAAGAGGAATACAAACAAATAAGAATCAAATTATTTTCCATAACAAAATTGCAAGGAAAGGAACCCTTGGTTCCAGCAACCAAATCATTCAGTAAAATATGGACCAAAATAGGTTTTGGTTATGTTAACCGTAGTTTTCGTCATGAAAATTTTATGTTGGTTGTCGTAATCATAACTGTAATTTCCAAGTAAAAATCTTTGGTTGGTTCATATTTTACTAAAAGAATGGTTGTTGAAAATGAACATTTCTTTGCGTGTACAAATGGAGTAGATTAAGTATATTACTCCGAATTATAAAATAAAGTGCCATCCATTGCTGCGCTCGCGAATAAAGCGCTTTTCATTAATACGAAGACAAAAGAAAATAAAAACTTGCAGCTGTTGTTGAGATGGATTTCGAAACATCACCTTTGACGAGTAACTTGCTCTCTTTTGTTTTTGAAATTCACTGTTCATATTTCCAGAAAAAAGCAGCACTTGTGCCAGTAAAAAATTTCACGATTCCGAAGTTGGTCGCTTGTACCATTCGGAAATTGGTCAAGTTTTCATATCAATGCAAAAATGATTTTTTTTTTTCATCAAGGTTTGCTCGAAATGACACGTAGCGAAAATTATATATGCCATGTTATTTCCCATTCAGCCTAGTACCGTACTTCTAAAATCGAAAAATATTTCACTTTTGATGCTTGGAAATAAATTAATGTACATTAAGCAAAGCAACTAAAAACTACAGGTCGTTGGTTTAAAAAGTATATGAATTCAGGATTTCGAATCTTATTTCAGTTAAATGCTTAATATGATTACCATCCATTTTCCCGACTGAAAAATCCCGACAGACTATGATCCCGACAAAAATCTTTTTTTTTTCCAATAGTTTATTTCCGATGTACATTTTTATTTTTAAATACTGATCGTGAAAGTCAAATTTTGTAGGTATTCGAGTATTTTTCTTTCAGCCTTGTATGTTTCGTAATCTCTGACAATACTTCTTATTTGATTTTGTAATTTTATCCATTTTTTTTTTCAAAAGGTAGCTTTTGAAAAACGAATGCATGTTTTCGTTCAATAAAATTAAATCTGATTTTTTTTGAAACGAACAACTATGTATTGTATAACTTACAAAGAATCACTTACTTACTTTTAACGTATCAACATAATTTTTGTTTACTTTTGTTCATAATCGCTTGTCATAATCTTAAGTGTATTGTCGAACTTTTTTGATAGTTTGAGCTCTCTACAACTATTCTTCATATAAAAATCGCAAACAAATCGCATAAAAACGCGCAGCGTGAAAAACGTTGTCGGGAAAAAAAGTTGTCGGGAAAAGTGACCGTCGGGAAATAGTCTGTCGGGTAAAAGGTCTGTCGGGATTTTTCAGTCGGGAAAGTGACCAGGAACCGCTTAATATAATAAAAATTATATACTGAACATTGTATTGAACCCGTTGTTGGCAACCTGCTAGGACATTACCAAATTATTTTCGGGCGTTTTACACGTTGCCCAACACAATGTAAAATTTTTGCGTTGCTGTGCATGAGGTAAAATACTCACTGGTGATGGTTGACGTATGAAAAATATATTTTTACATTATTCGTTCGCCAATGCTGGGTCAGTATACTGGACCATTCTGTTTGTCAGTATTGTTAGTCAAAGTTATCCAGGTAACGTCACGATACTGGCCAGTTAAGTCAGTACATTTGCGAGTACTGGCACTACAGGCAACAGCACTGGCCTAGTATTTGCCGTATCATGCCTTTTTCGCCGGGTCATTGACTGGTCGATCGATTTCACGTGTCAATATCTTGATGTCAACAAATAATGGTCCCGGGATTGAACACGTAAAGGGGACGAAGCAACTGATCGCGCTCCTTTGGTGTACTGGCTTCGGTCTAAATTATTAAGCGACACTTATGTCACTTCGATGCACGAAGAGCGAACTATCGACAAGGTTGTTTTGGGGTTGATGGATGATGCATATTTCATCACTATTTCTATTCTTATGCAAAAATTGATAACGAGGGATGATATAGATTTTAGAGACAACCTAAGATGGAATTTGTTCGTTTTGTATTTGAGTTTCTGTAAAATAAATAATTTAACAACTCAGATAATATATTATTATACAATATAAACTATAATTTTGTATATAATCATATATCTCGTATTATTAATTTTTATTTACTTTTACAATTATTCATGCACATTATTTTCTGATTGCAAACTATTACGTTTCATATTACGACGCTTGAAATCCGACCGGATTACGAGATTTTATCATAATAAAGTATGTAAAGATGTCTCCACATCACTCTGGAAAATAATTTATGGTTTAGAGAATAAACTACTTGATATTCTCTTGAAATTTTCAACAACATAAAATTATTTTGAAAATTGTGGAGTTCATTCTAAAAGCTGCCTAAATTGAAAATTTTTGAAGAGCAATTTTTTGGTGCCAGCCATCGATGAGTGATTATGTCAAGATTGGAAATAGCAATGCACACATTTCATAAATTGAATGTGTTTCTGATTATTACTTGTTCGAAATGTTCAGTTGTTTATTTGTTGTGTTGGTATTTACTTCCATTACGTGAATTGAATTTATGCATTAGATTAGAATCTCAGTGAATTTTGAGTCAACAATGGTCCGTTCTTCGAATTCTAATAAACATATGTAGGATATGCAAAACGTCGTATTTACATGCTTGAAATTTGTCTGAAATTATTTTCGTTTGCAGTTGGGTACTGTAAGAATTTCATAAATAAAAAATTTTTTTAAGAGAATAGTATATACTTCATAAAGATTTCCGGAAACTGTGAAAAAACGTACAGTCAATATCTCAAATAGCTACAAAGTTCTGAATTGTCTAAATGAATCTGAAAATATAATTACGTCGAAGTATTTTTGAGTATCAAAAGTTTTCCGCATTCCAAATCAGTCTAGTCTCTAGTGTGAAAACTTTTGCAAATATTTTCAAAAATTAATAGTTGTTAACATAGTTGAATAATATTTTTTTAGAAAGTCACATTTTGAGAATCTATAGATTCTCTGAACATCTATCTATTTTTGAAAAAGCAACTTTTATTGGATCAATAGTTACTTATGAAAATAAGTAAAAACAATTATTTTAAAATCATTAACTTCAACAACGTTGAAGTTATTTATCTTTCAAGTATTTTGGAAATATGGGATAGTTCTTAGAATCAACAAAAAATGTGAAAATTTCGTCAAACTTTAAAGAAATGACAAAAAAATATGAACAAAACTTATAAAATTTGGGATCGTCAGAATTGTTTTCCATCACTGTCAATTTTGCAGTATTATCGAAAACACTCGTTATCGATCTAAAATCGTTCAAATTTCAACCCTTTTCCAGAGTTTAAGATTTATCTAGAGTTTTGGAGTGGTGTTCTTCTTTTAGCATTTTTACTTCTTTTTTACTGGCAATATTGTGATTCTGTGCAGAGTGAGAATACACTCTTGAATAGTGTTTCACGTGATTCAAAAGACTTCTCTTGAAAGTTTAGTTATTACAGGCATACCCCATATATTTGGAAGAAAGAGGGAAAAAAGAGAGCGGAAATAAGAAGGCTTTAAAAAACCGAAGGGTTCCTTTTTTCCTTTTTTTTCGCCGCTGGGAAGTATAGGCCGAATGCACGAAAGTGGCGGAACGTGACTACGACGCGGACATCGTCGGCTGGGGAACGCTTTCTCATATCCTCGCGGCTGTATTCAATTCACGTTTGTCGATTGAGGCACCATCGTCGGGGTGCAAAAGCCGTTGAATTTTTGAGGCGACGATTTCGGCACAGGAAATTTAGATTACGCAAAAAGACAAATCAAAATTCACAATCTTTCATAGATTGCTAGGATCTTAGAAGAATCACTTTTATCAAGAATAAGCTTTAAAACAGAGATTTGCCATATAGTAGATACAGATGGTTTTTCACACCTCTTACTATTCCACTAAGCTCTTTGAAGAATAAGTGTAGAAATGCGATTTCAGTTGTTCATTCTTCGACTCGAGTAGTAGGTTCATATAAAAATTACCATTGCATTGAAGTTAGGAATTTACGAGTATTTTATTCTCCCTTAATTGCGGAACCCAGATATTTTCAGGAACTCGTTTCCGATGCCAGAAGGCGCCATTAATTATGCCCCTCAAAAATTCGGATCGGCGAATTTCGCCAGGTCCGAATGCGAGATTCTAATCTTGGCGGCACAAATCTGGCTTTCAACTTCTCGAGGCATTTCCGCCATCCGCTTGATTTGTCGTCAACGCCGGTAATTCCGTCGGCTGCTGGTTTTTGGACCCGAGCAATAATTATTTGATGCATAACGCAATTTCAGCAACTTACAGCTTAATTAGGGAGTTGTAATAGCGACGTGTACTCTAGTGATTTAAGTGGGATTTTGGAGGATGTGATGGCTAGGGAAACGACGGCCACAAACATGATACCTAATTATTTTGAAAATCCAGAAGTTTTCGTGCTTGATTTTGCTTGATATTGCCGTTTTAGTACAACATCAATTTTTCGTCAAGTCGTATTTTCTGATTGTTTCAATAAAATTTTGTTTCGTTGTTGTTTTGTTAAAATTTTAGTTTATTAGATCTAAGTTTTGAAACTACCCGAGTCGAAATTTAGAACGTATTTTGAGCGGACGAGAGCGGACAGTTTTCGTCGTAATCCGCTTAAAGCACGACTTATTTAGTCGTATTTTGGGCGGCGAAGTGGGTACATATTTCCATATTTTCCACTTGGCCGTTCAAATTTCGTTCAAATTTACGACGTTGTTTGACGAATTTTAGAAAATGACATTGAATGATAATCCAAACGAATTAGAATGGATGATTCCTAATCCCCCCCCCCCTTCTATGAGTCTTATATACTCGCACTACAGCAGATCCCGGAGTCCCCCTTCTCCTCTCCTCAATTTAACTGTATTCTATTTTATTTGTTTTTATACTTGAGAAAAAATGCCACTGTCAGGATTTGAACTCTCGACCCTTAGAGCAAAAGTCCAGCAACGTAACCACTGGTCCAACAAGACTTCTAACTGATGTTACGATTTTCTTAAAGCTACGATGCACGGAAAGAAAAATCGACCTATCGAAGGATGGAACCGTTCCTCCTTTAGGAGCAGGTAGTTTCTAGTTCTTTAAAAGCATGTATTCACGGTTTAAACCGGTAAACTCATGGGTTTCGACGTTGGGCTCGTGCTCGAAAAGGATCACTTCCTTCTTCCAAAGGTCAAATTTTTCACGCATTCAAGGCGTTGAAATTTCCGTGATTTAAACGGTCAATTTTTCTCTCCGTGTACTGACATAAGTTATTTCAAATTTTTAAAAAATCATAACTCGAAAAGCTACAGCTATTAAAACAATATTTCTAGAAACTTTTAGACACTACTTATACATTTTAGACACTACTTATACATTTTAGACACAAATTAGACACTG
The DNA here is from genome assembly GCA_030522825.1 of Platygaster orseoliae. NCBI lineage: Eukaryota > Metazoa > Arthropoda > Insecta > Hymenoptera > Platygastridae > Platygaster > Platygaster orseoliae. The sequence continues at coordinate 11,175 of JAPYZL010022447.1, forward strand.
TAGACATGCACTTTCAGACACTATTTAGACATTTTTAGACACTATTAAGACACTCTCTAGACATATTTCAGACACTTTTCAGATAAGGTGATAATATTTAGTCAAGATGTATACTTTGGAATACCCATCAATAGCAAAGAAAACGAATAATAAATAAATAATAAGTTCTCAAACTTTTATTTCTCCAAATTTTGGATCCCTGCGAGGATGCTGTTGTGTGTAAAACCAGAAAATATTGTTTGCTACGTAATAAAGAAGAAAATCAAGAGAAGAACGTTGTTTTCCTGACTCCGTCGAAACCTCGGAATCAAAATTTTACACCTGAGTAAAATATGGTGTTTTTATTCTGAATTCAATTATGTACTCATACGACAAAAATTCCTCGATAGAATATATTAGGTGTGCAACTAAGTTCTCGCTGTTTGTCAGTAGATGGCTCTAGCAGTAAGAGTTGGTCGATTTTGACATATCCAAAATGTCACGAACCAAGCTTAGACATATGGTAAACAA
>JAPYZL010022515.1:0-13055 GCA_030522825.1 Platygaster orseoliae
CCTTATTTATACCCTTATTGATGGAATCTTCGGGAAATGGAATTTTCTAGATAAATGGAAAAAATGCGAGAATGAATAGAAATGTCTAGAAAGTTCGAGCTGTGAAGGAATGGAAGAATCCGGAAGGTTCGAAATGGTATCTAAGTACCAATTCCTTTCTTTTCAACTATAATAGATCCAAAATAATTCATAAATCGTAGAATAATTAACAAAATGAATTTCTAGTGCGTCGCCATATTTCAAACAAGTCTCCCATATTTTGAAAGTTTTCGAACATTTTCCGACCAGTTTTCGGAACTGTCCAAAATTTTCAAAAATTTTAGGAATTGCCTATTAATGCCCGAAATATGCAAGACATACAAAAGTTAACAATAATTCTACAATCTTATGTCCACATCGAAATTTGTTGCGTATTTTTCAGTATTCACATTTTTTAACATAAGCAATGGCTGCAATTGAAGCAATTTCAAAATAATCCAAGGGTATTTGCATGAAGGAGAGGGAATTTTCCGTTTTCTCTTGAAAGAAACGAATGTTGTTTCTCGCGTTTTATTACAGATTGGCGAAATTTCGGAAATGTCGAATTACGAGACTTTGAGCACTTCGGCTGTTTTGAGATACTGCAAATACAAAATTTTGAAACCATACTTGAGATTGTTGGCGGTAATGGGACTGGGGCCCGTTAAAAGGGACGAATCAAGGTTTTTCACTTGCCGCTGTTTCTGGGCAAATTTCCATACTCTGCAGGTCATGATGTTCGTGTGCCTAGGATATATTTTGCAGTATTTGGCGTGTTTTAGGTAACGTTTTATTACTGCAAAAAATTTATTGAAATATTTTCTCATTTATCACGATTATTTATGGCCAACTTTCGAAAAAAATTGATGTAAAAACGTATTTTCGTAGAAGAGACCGAGGCTACTGCTACAAAAGAATGCCTCTAATGTATGAAACACAGCGAAACGACACCAAGTCCCAAGTTTACAACCCCATGTGTTATGGGAACATCGTCCTGAGTTATTTGATTCCAAATTTGCTACACCTCGTTTCGTATCTCTACACAGTCTACCTCTTTCGAATTAAAGAAAACGAGCAGTTGCAAAATTTGATGGAGCGAGCGTTTCTTTTGTCTTCAAATCCTGTCAATCGTGGCAGCCAGAGACGTTTAGTCAAAATTCTTTGGCTCTTCATTGGCCTAGGAATAGTTTGGATAACCATGGCTTTGTATACAGTCGTGGGTTTCAGTATCGAAGAAAATGTGCACTTTCACTGGGCAATTGACAAGTGATGACAGAAAAATTATATGATAAGTTAAAAAAAGCATGAAAATTAAGAAATTTTTTTAATGAATCTGTTTCAGAACTCAAGAAGTGATAATTGGGTTCAAGGTGTTGCTGATTATTTGTACTCTATGGCATGATATGATTCAAGGAACAATCATAACAAGCTATTGCCTCCAAGCCCAATTGCTGATATCGCATTTATACTCTCTAAGGGCAAAACTGACTCAGCATACACTGCCTTTGCTCGATTGGATGAAGGTTTTTAAAACCTATATAAAATATTCGACACATTCATTCACTCAACTCAATTTGTTTACCAACAATTGCCATAAAATTGACTTACTGATTCGTAAGTAGAATCGTATGTTTTCTGAATCAGGAAATAAGCGAATTCAATAAACTTTTGAGCTACTTCAACAAAGAGTTTGGACCTGCAGTTTGTATTTACACAATTGTTAATGTAACGTGGGCAAGTGCAACCTCGATTTGGCTCATCGTTAATTTATATGGCAATTACTTTAACTTTCCGGATAAACTAACTCACGTTGCGATAATCAACGCACTTCTGTGGATCGCCATATCGATAGTTCCTTTTGTACAGGTAAATTTTTCTGTGATATAAAATTTTTTCAAACTGAATTGGGAACTCGATTCCAATTGAGTTTCGAAAAAAATACGCCGAAAGACAGTCGGTTATTCATGAAATTCTAAGACGATTTTCCTTTTGCTATTTTTCAAAAAACTCAAAATCAAAAAAGATATCATAATTTCAAAGTTTAACGCAAGGAAAGCGCTGGATTTCGCGTCTCTCTCATTTTGGCGCGGTTCCCATTCTATCCATCTTTCTCGCACTGCCTTAAAATTTAACAACTCTGATTGGTTCAAACTTTCAACTCGAATATCTTTTTTGATTTTGAGTTTTGCCAAAAGTGGCAAAGGACTTTTCGACTCAGAAAAATATGGAGAAAATTTCCGTAAATTTTGGTCCGTGGTTTCTATCCCCACTCCTCGTAAAAGCGTGTTTAATGGTTAAATTTCAAACTCGAATATGCTTTTTGATTTTCAGTTTTGTGAAAAATGGTAAAGGGAAAAACGTCTTAGAATTTAATGAAGAATTCGTGTTTTTGTTTTAATCACCTTGTTCATTAAAAGTCAAAATGGAGTATTTTTTTATTTTTCAATAAAATTAAAAGCAAGATGATGAGCAAAGGGTCGTTGAATAAAATTTATAAAATTTTTAGGCTTCCAGGTTAACAGCTGCCTGTATCATGATTCAAAATGTAGGCCATGAAGTTCGAGTACGACCTTATGTATACCAAAGTACTCCTGGAGAAGACTTAGACACCGTATTACTGTACACTTCGTCATTAAATATGTACGCAAGTTTGTTCGGAGTCCCAATTTCAGCACGTTACTTGTGTTTTTTACTCACAATTGTGGGCATCACAATACTCACTCTAGGACAATTTCGATATTTATCATGACTCCGGAACATAAAAACTTTGAATAAAACTGTGATTACATGTTTTTAGAAAATTCGCTTCAATTCCTCCCAATGTTCATTTTTACTTGTTCTGTTCGTGAATAAATAAAAATAAATTTAAAAAATGACGCAACTGGTTTGTTCTTATTTTCAATAAATTTTGTTATTTGGAAAAATAGTATTCGAATGTACAAAAATATACTTTGACAGTAATTTAATTCGTACTTTTTTTGACAAACGATTTAAGCATTCCAAAACTTGAATTTGAAAATTATTAAATTTGTTTTTAGGAAGTTTGGAATTTAGACATTAAAAAAAATTAAAATAATGTAACTTTAAATCAGATGACAAAAATCGAAAATTTCAAACATCAAATTCCAACGAAAGGAATATTTTAAATTAAACAAAAGTACCTATTTTAGCATTTTTTGAATGAAAAGCTCTTCAAACGTGAGTTTTAAATTGTCACCCCACATAATGTTTGGAGTGAGCAACGTCATGATATTTGAATTTTTATATCTAAACACTCCAATTTCAAAAATTTGGAACACATTTTCAAGTTCAGTGAAAACTCATTAAATAGATAAAATTTTTCATTGCTTCAACGTAAGTTATAAAAGTTTGCAAGTTCGAATTTATGTATTGCGTTATAAATGTATAACTTTTGACCCACTGCAAAATAATAACTTTTTTTTTACCAAAATTTTTCTAAATGATTGTTCAATTAAATAAAATGTGAAAAAAATTCTCGCAGGCGGAGAAGTTTTATTAATTTTTAATTGTTTAAAAAAAAACAGGATTTTTTGAACGTAAAAATAATTTCTTATTAACAACAATTTTTTTATAGCAAAGTGTATTGATTGACGAAAATTTTGATATAATGAACGTAGCATTCCGATAAACCGTTCACGCGTGATGAATTTTTTAAGAAAACATCACCAAAAACTTTGACTGTTAATAATTAATGTAAAAATGAATTTTTTGCAAAAATATTTTAGAGTGGTCATTTTTACCTCCAGATCGATCGAAAATCGTATCAATCAATAAAAACATGAGACCATCGATTTCAAAGTGGCCCACTTGAGAAATTTTGACCCTTATAAATAAATAGAGGATACATTTTTACTGTAAAAATTTATCAGTGCAAATTATTATACATGACGATTTTCCAGAATTTTTCAGAATCCACAAGTATACAAATTTTGTAGTCCAAATGGTGAATTTTCTGACTTATAATTCCCAGACGCTGATTTCTCAAGTTGCTGAATCCCTCTTTTAAAATAAAAACTCGAAAAACTTACGACACTTTCAAGTTTCTTAATTTTGATTATTTACCTTTAGAATTCCATTTTGATGTCTGAAAACATAAAAAAAACGAACAATCAAGAAACTTTTTCCTCAAAAAATACAGCGAAAAAATATTTCCCGCAATAAATACTTACCACTTTGTTCGATTTTTCGTTTGAAAGTTGTAACTAGTCCTCGCAGAAAATCTTCGAATACGAAAATTGGCTTGTTCAGTGAGGTTTTTTTGTAGTCTTTGATTCTTCGTGACTTCGATTCTTCGTTCATTTGTTCGGCGTCGAATTTGTTGATTTCGTCAATGAGAGTAGTGATATTTGGGACGTCGTGAGGATCGAATTCGTCCACTTTGGTGATCTTGAAGGGGATGCAAACTTTGCCTGTTTTGGGATGAATACAGAATGGAGATTTCAGCAAGTGATTGGTCCCTTTGGTGACGTTCACATCGAGTCTCGGATATGTGTATTGGAGCATGATTTCTTTGATCAAGTGTTGCTGGAACCGCCATTTTGGATCGTGCTGAAAAATAAGAGTAATTGTAAATTATATAACAAAAATCCAATCAATTTTTTACATATTATCAGAACAAACATTGTTGTGGGTGGAAAAAATGAGTAGTTGAAAACTTACTCCTTGCAATTTTCGATTGCAGTGATTCACGAAAGCCTTCCATTTTTCAGTACTGTTGGAATGATTTTTGAACAATTCTCCAACTTCCTCTTGAAGCTCCGTGGGAAGTATATCCAAAAATTGTTGAATTCTCTCTCCGTTTCCCAACATATCTTGATCCTCCATACAAATCTTCACGAAATATTTTTCAACCATGTGAACAGCTCGCCTATATAACATAAAAAGTTTTGATAATTTGAATGGAAAAAAGTAATAACTTTGCAACAAGGTCTGAAAAACAATTTTATTTTATAGAAAGAAGAGAAATAACTTTCTTCGTGTAACAAAAAAACTTGCTTCAAGTGATGGAATATTGAGATTAAAATCTCTTTCAAGCATTTGGAAATGGATGGATATGTTATTTACACTATTGAAGGATGTAAATTTCTAGCGAGTTTCACTTTTTTCTTCATATGCTCGCCACCTTTGACGAGTGTCAAATAATTGGCAACAGCACTCCTTCCGGAATTGTTCAAACGGCGAGCTCTTTCATCGCAGACCCAACAATGGATTCCTCTTCTACCAGAAAAGACCCACATAATGTGTTCAAAACCGAAATCCTCTGAAATTTGAAAATGTTAATTCATCATTGTGTAATTCCCATGAAACAAAGTTACATGGTATTTTTTATAAAAATATAGACTTGTGACATTGCTCATGAACCCTTAAATCAAGACAAAAAATTGCACTCAACGATTTGAGAAAATAAAAGTAAAAATTAGATGATTTGCACCTTTTTTTCCGAAGAATTTCAGAAGTCAAAAGAAAGTTATTTTAAGATTTGAAGTTTACCTGTGAAAATAATAAAGTCGCAAAAACACAAGTGAAAAATATAAAAAATTTTTTAATCATTTAAAAGATTTATTTACGTAAAAGTTTTTTTAAATCATAAACACTCAATTGAAAAAACTTTTTACTTCCTACAGGAATTCAGAAATTTTGGGAAGTGAAAGTTGTTTTAAGCTTGCAGCAATATGTGAAATAACTGTTTCACCTTTTAATGCAGCATCTAATATTTTGCAGGCAAGGGCCATGTACTTCCAGCATTTTTTGCAAATATCAGCACCGCTGCAGCAACTTCGGACTTCATCATAATCCGTCATGTCGATATCAAAAATCAGTTCCCTTTGAACTGGGTATAAATTTTGGCCCGATTTCTGAAGACAGGGACTGTAAAAAATATTATCGACACAGTTCATATGACGAATAAACATTTTTTTAGCTCGGAATCTTAGACACAAAAAATTATATTTCAAAATTATATTATTCGAATTGATGCTCTTCAAATTCTCGAATTCAATACTACAGATTTTTTTTTAATTTGTTACATTTTTCTTATTTTTATGTGTTTGTTATTTATTTTACAAAATTTTAGACATTTAACTTTGGGTTTAGAATTTTTTATAATACTAAGGCTAAGACTTTGCAAGTTTTGAGATGAACAAATTTAAAACTTAGAAGAATTGAAATTTACCAAACTTTATTTACTAAACTTCCAAAAATACTCAAATCTTCTGGAACTCATTGATTTTTACTGATTATTATTAGCATTGTTGTAAAGATTATACACAAGTTTTATAAGTGTTGAAAAAAATATACACGTAAAAAGTAACTTTTAATTTAACTTTCAACATATTATTAACAAAAGAAAAAAATGTCTAGTTTTTTAATAGCATGAAAATTTTATAAGATTTAAAAAGAAGTACGTTTTGCATCAAAAACTAAAAACTGGTTGTTTAAGGATATTGAAAATAATTAATAACTATCTTGTATTACAATTCAACAATTTGATCAATTTTATACATTTTACATATCGAGAATGTAAAAAATACCTTTTTTGTATTATTTTATATATATGAAAAATTCAAATTGCAAGTACAGCAAATACTCTTGCTATAGAGTTCACATTTTTTCCATTTTATAACTGTATCTTTTCTACTGAAATTTTATCGACAAATATTGTAATTTTTGAAATTCGTTACATTTTTCTCATTTCCATGTTTTTCATATTTATTTTAAAAAATTTCAGACATTTAACTTTGAGCATAGAATTTAAAGTTTTCTTATAATACTAAAACTAAGATTTTGCAAGTTTTGAGATGAACAAATTTGAAATTTAGAAGAATTGAAATTTACCAAACTTGAGTTAGTAAAATTCCGAAATTCTCAAATCTTCTGGAACTCGTTGATTTTTATTGATTATTATTAGCATTGTTCTAAAGACTATACACAAATTTTATAAAAGTGTTAAAAAAAATGTACATGTAAAAAGTGAATAAAAAAAAACATTTGTAACTTTTATTTCAATTTTCAACATATTATTCACGAAAGAAAAAAATTTCAATTTTTTAAGAGCATGAAAATTCTACAAAATTTAAAAATGAGTACATTCTGCATCAAAAACTAAAAACAAGTTGATTAAAGATATTTCTAACAAATAATAACTATCTTGTATTACAACTCAACAATTCGATCAATTTTGTATATTTTACATGTTGAAAATGTGAAAAATTCCTTTTCTGAATAATTTTATGTACATGAAAAATTCAAGTAATTTCACCTTTTTTCTATTTTATAACTGCATTTTTTCTACTTAAATTTTATCGACAAAAATTAAAATTATTAACTTGTTTTTTTCCACAGTACATGCTCAACTTTTTGAAAGTCATTATTCAAAATTTTCGGTCCTTTCAATTTCAGACAACTCATTTTTAATTTTTTCATACTTTGATATCAGCATATTTTAAAACTAATAATAAATACATTTCGATGTGAATCAATTGAAAAAAACTATCAAATTGTGAGAGTAAACAAAATATTTTACCGCATAGCGTACACTGCTCCGATATCAATTTTGAAAGGAACCACTCTCTTTATTTCTGTTTCTAATGCTCTTTTATTGTTGAATGACTGAAATCGGATGTAAACATCATCAGGAAGTGTGAAAGAAAATTCTCGACAAGCAAATGTGTTATCTGCAAAAAATTCACTCATATTTAAAAAAAAAACCATAATCTTACATAACTATTAAAAAGCGTTGTAATTTCGAAATTCGTTTTTCTACAATTCATGCTCTACTTTTTAAAAGTCACTGTTTGAAAATTTAAATCCCATTATTTTGAAATACAGATTCTCAATTTTCTCATTTTTTAATATCATTTAATATAATAAAAAAACCATTTATTCTTGAAAATAAATGAAACTGATAGTTTTTGAAAAAAAAAAAAACTTATATTTTAATAAAAATTTTATTTTCAAATACTGATTTTCAATATTCTCATATTTTAATACTATCCTATATCATTAAAAAAAAATCATTTATTATTGAAAATAAGTGAAACTAATAGTTTTTGAAAAAAGTCTCAAAATCACTTACTGTCTCCATAACTTAGCCACTTGAAATATTGATCGTGAGGAAATAATCTGTCGTAATAAATTGGTAAAAGCTCAGCCAAATTTTCTACATCTGCCATTTTCAAAACTGCTCAAAACAACTGAAAACAACAAGCTCAAACAAGCTCAACCTGTTGCAAACTGTTACCGAATTTGTTAACCTAACCTTAAAAATTAGCGGGAACCATGATATAAAGAATACCAGGTATGTTCTTCAGGTGGACAAAAATGCGACTTTTTTGCGCCTTTCAAAATACCGCCATAGTTATGAATTGATTTCAAACTTGATTGGTGCATATTCCCAAGATGGCGGCATTTTGGAAGTAACTTGATTGGTTCTTCTACTAATGATGCGCAAGAACATACCTGGTATTCTTTATATCATAGCGGGAACCAGCAGAAACTTTACGCAGCTTCTCAGCTGATTTCAGCTGATCTCGGCAAATCAGCTGTTTCATCTTAATTTTATCATCTGAGGATAGGTGGTATTCTTGCGAAAAAAAAATTAAGTTGGCAGCACGCGCGCGAAATTCAAATTTTGATATATATAGATATACATTATCATTTGATCATATATATATCTTATATACCAACATTTGAATTTCGCGCGCGTGCTGCCAACTTAATTTTTTTTTGGCAAGAATTTTTTCGGCAAATATATCCTATCCTCTTTTATCTTTTTTTCATCTTTGTCCTCTCCAGTCTTCTCTGTCTTGTAAAGTGTTTTGTGTTTTTTTTTATACTTTATATAATTACATTAATTACACATGCTCATACACAATTTAAATTGACTGCTAGTTTTTTCATTTTGTGCGCAATGTACGCGATTTGTTCCGTACTTTCCGTCATGGATAAACCTTTGGTGAGATTTGATTCAAAGCAACAGCTGATGATGACAATAGTTTATATGTAAATACAAGATTTATGAACGTTATTATGAATTTTGCAGTTTTATCATGGAACGAAATATATAAAAACGACTCAACAAGCAGCATCCATTACTTCTCTGAAATTAAATTCTCAGCCACTCCCTAAACAACCTGTGCCAGATTTGAAAAATACTGCTGAAGCATATTTGAAGTATGGCAAAAAAAAAAAAAAGAAGAAAGAATCTCATGACACAGGGAAATTAATCGACGTTTTTTCTTTCATCCATTTGAAAAAATTATAGAAAATGTAGATTTGAAAATTGTTGTCATTACTGTTTTATTTGTTTATTTATAAGTGAAGAAAATTTTTTTCTTTATGTATAAATTATTTACAAAAAATTTTCGCTAGGGGTTTTTTCAAAAAATATGTACTTTTCAGGGTTTTGATTTTTGTTGGTACAGTTTTAAGAGTTTTAAATTTTAATTATTTCAAATTTTCGAACTATTTATATTTTTATATTTTAATCATGGAATCGGGTTCTCGTCATTTGCAGGTCTCTGCAAGTTGTAGATTATTGTTACTTTTGAGTAAGTGATATTATAAATTAAGAATTTTGTTTTAATTTCAGAATTCATATAAAACTTCTTTACTTGTTACATTTCAAGAGTTCAGTCTTTTAAATTTAGTGGTATTTCATCATTTATGAATCCTTAAAATTTTCTCATTTTATTATTTTTTTCCCAAAAAATTACAGTGCATTATTTCATTCCGGAAATGTCCAAGTGATTTTGATTCTTATACGAAAAAATTTTGACATTATAAAAATCTTGTAAGAAAAATTTTTTTTTATAAGAACCAGTAGCACTTTTTTAAAAAATTTCAAATTTTTTATAAGAAAATATTTGAGCCTCGTATATTTTTCATAAGCTGTGGAATTTTTATAAGAAACATAATTTATATAAGAAATTTTTTTTTTCAATGTAAGCTATAATGTATAAAAAATGTAAAAAAATTACATAAAATTCTAGGCTTAAGTTAAAAATGTTCCTTTTTTTATTTAACTGTGCTCTTTTGAAAATTCCCGATGTTTACTTCTAATTTAAGAAAAATTCAATTACACATTTATTTTTTTTATGTATAAAATCACAAAAATATTTTTCAGTTATCTAAAATAAAATTTTTTTTCACAATGCATACGTATATAAAATGATGGGTTTAAGTAAAAGAGTAATGTATGTAAAATAAAAAAATTTTCATTATACAATTTTAGGCTTCAGTGGAAAATGTAACTGTTATTGAAATTTTTTCCCCTTAATGTTAAATTATTTATATTTAACTTTTTTTCCTTAACTGTGCCCTTATTCCCGATATGCACTTCTGAATAAAAAAATATTCAATCACATAATTATTATTTTTCATAAATAAAAACTACAAAAATATTTTTTAGTTAAAAAAATTCTTTCTTATACAAGGCATGAATATGTATAAATCAATAAATCATGTTTGTAAAATACAATAATAAAAAAAAGTAACATTCTCCACTGAAGCCAATAAATATTCGATGTCAATTTTTTTATTTTACACTTATGACTGTTCATTTAATTCCATATAACACCAATAAATTTTGTAGTACACTGCTCTAAAGTTAAGCTGACCAAATTTCTTCTCAAATGAGAATTATAATAGAAGCCCTTGTATTTGCAAAAATATAAATTATTAAGGAAAACACATACATTTTTCTACTTGTTACAATGATGACTAAATTAATTACATTAAGTTCTCATCGTATAAATAAATTCCTGGCAACTAACTTTTTGCTTATCGATTTCGAGAAGAAATGTTTTAATTATCATATAGATGATAAATATCTGTACAAAGAGACACTATACATATTTCAAAAATCTTAATGTACAACGAATTATTTAAATGTTCATCGTTTTTTTAAAGATCTGTGCGCCCATTCTTAAACGACCATGAATTCAAAAAAACTTCAAGTTTGATGTCAGAATTCATAAGTGAAAAAGGAGCTGGATCGTACTTGCAAAGAAAATTAAAAGAGAGATTCGAGAACACGAATAATTGGGTACAACAGTTTTTTTTTAAATAATACATGCATTTGTTTCTGACGTTTGGAATTTTTATTTATCAAACGTTACTGTCACTTACAATTAGTTATCTTTAAGTGAAACCAATCAAATAATTTCACATTTTGTAGATGAGCGAATGGTGGTTTAACGCAGCTTATCTAGGCTACAGATCCCCGGTTATCGTCAACAGTAATCCAGGTACTGTTGGCCCCTCTCAGCATTTCAATCACAAAAACGATGCATTTTCTTATGCTGCATACCTCATTGGTGCTATTTGGAAGTATGACAAAATGGTCAAAAGGTAATGGAAATATAATTAAGAATTATGCCTGGCACTTGATTTAAGTTTGATGTTTGGTGAAGTATGAAGAGCATAAAACAATCAAACGTTTTTTACTTTATAAGACTGAACAATTCATAGACAAAGCCAAAATCCATATTGTACCAGCTCGAACTTTTCCAAAATTATATTTATCCTACTGAGCATCCTAAACTTTTCCGTTATTGAGTTAATATTACTCATAATAACTATATGTTCAGTGGAAAAATGAAGCAGGAAAAAGTCCGAGATGAACCTTTGGATATGCAACCATATGGCATGATTTTGGGAACTCATCGACGTCCAGACATAAATCTTGATAAGCTTTTGCACATCGATGACTCTCGACATATAGTCATCATATGCAACAATCATGTAGGTTGTTTCTTTTTTTAATATATTTTTATATTATTCACATACGTAAGGTATCTTTAAAATGTCTTAATGTTCGTAGTTCTTGAAGCTATCATTGACAGATGAAAATGGAAATGATGTCAATGAAGAAAAGTTGACAGCGACGTTAAAAGATGTTGCTGACCGTTGCTCAGTCGCTGCTAAACCAGTAGGAATATTGACAGGAAACCATCGAGATAAATGGGCTCAACATCATTTATTGCTCAGGAGTATGAACATTCAAAAATCAAGTTGAAATTAACTCATTATTTATTGAAAGGAAACAAAAATCTGTGAATGTTACTCTCAAAAATAATTTCTTTCTGATACCAAAACTATTTAGAAATATTGTATTTTCAAGGCATTGGTTCGAACCAAAAAATTTTGGAAGACATAGAACAGGCGCTTTTCATTATCTGTCTTGATAAAGAAATTCCGAAAGAAGCGTTCGCCAGTAAGAATAATGCTTCTGTTAGAGCTGTTCAATCTTTGACTGGTTATAACTCCAAAACTAATGCAGGCAATCGGTGGCATGATAAAACAGTGCAGGTATGTGAATCACAAAATTTTTTTTGTCTTCTGCAAATGTGAAACATCTTTAAATTGATCAACAGCTGACTTATTTTGTATTTATGTGAACGTTTAGAATTAATTTCAGTACATTGTTTCTTATGATGGGTTCGTGGGAATGGAATACGAGCACACTCCATGTGAAGGTGTCCCCATCGCAGTATTACACGACCATGTTTTAAAATATGTGTAATTATCTTCCCGCCTGACCCTTTTTGTTTACTCTACTATCTTGAAAGTGATAAAGGGAGTAATGTTATTTACAGGGAAAGCAAACTAAGCTCAAAAACTTTGGACCAACCTCAAGATTTTCCCAGGGCTCAAATCATGGAATTTGAATTGAATGATGAAATAGAGAAAGCGATTGCTGACTCTACCAAAGTGGTTGACGAGTAGGTCTTGACAATGAAAAATATTTTTTCTAGATACGAGACACTAGGCCATTCGAAATTTATGAATCTTATGGAAATATGCAATTCAGAATATTCTAACTTTAAAATTAATGAAAAAAAAAACACCCTGGCGCTCTTCAGAACCTGTAAGGGCGCCCTTTTGAACAATGAGAGATCGAGAAAAAAGCAGTTCGGAATTTGGAAATATCGGGGAACAATGTTATCGACTCTTTAGTTTTTTGGGTAAATAAATTATCGGCGCAATAAAAGTTCGTGACTTTATTTACTCGGTCC
>JAPYZL010022519.1:0-15820 GCA_030522825.1 Platygaster orseoliae
CATAGAGTCTGTAACCAATTCCTAAAGTGGTTTTTCTGGGTTAGCTCGTATAAGCGAGATTTTAACAATTATATTATTTACATAAAAGTCATTTCTAAAATGGGCAATTTTCTTCCTATTTGTACGATTTAAAAACATAATTGGGTGTATTTTGCCTTAGAATCCATTTTTATAATTAGCTTTATTAAAAAACAGCTGTTTTAACTGTAATAAATAAAATAATAGAATGCATAGAAAAGCGATGTCGAAGAATGAAGCGTGAATAATGCTGAATAATGCTCGAGGATCGACTTTTGGGCCATTAGTCACAGGGTTCTGGCTGGAAAAAGGTCTCATGTTTTCTTTTTAAATGATTTAATATAAAATAATATTAATAAAAATAACAAGTTGAATTCTTCATAAGTGTGAAAAGAAAACATAAGACCTTTTTCCAGCCATAACCCGTGACTAATGGCCCAAAAGTCGGTCCTCGAGCGGCGCGTGTAGATCGCATTATTGGGACCCATGGTCAGTAGCGCATTATTCAGCATTATCTACGCTTCATTCTTCGTCTATGCTTTTCTATGCATTCTATTTTTTTATGTTTTACAGTTCAAGCAGTTATTTTTAATAAAACTAATTTAAAAAATGGATTCTAAGACAAAATACACCCAATTATGTTTTTAAATCGTACAAATAGGACGAAAATTGCCCATTTTAGAAATGACTTTTATGTAAATAATATAATTGTTCAAATCTCGCTTATACGAGCTAACCAAGAAAACCTACTTTGGGAATTGTTTACAGACTCCATGTGGATTCCATTTTAGCTAACCAAATCCCAGACGATTTTTCGTGTTGCACAGTGTAATTGAGACATCAGATTAGCAAGCTGAATGTCATCTGAGTGACATTAGACTGCAAAATTTGGTTTTATAATTTATAAAAAACACGTCAATTCATGTGGAAATAAAATAAGAAAAAAAAATATAAATTCAATCGACTGTCAAATTCGAATTTCTTATTGAAAATCACTCAATAAAAATATAATCTTAATAGTTTTATATACCTGCTCATGATCATTTTTGAGAAGGTTAAATAAGACTAGCAAAATCGGTGTTTTATTTAACAAATAATACGAAAAAAGTTTGATATTATTAAATTATTTGTATTTTAGAAAATCAGAATTTTTACCGAAACAGCTGATAATAAAAGAATTTTTTTTTTAATGATAATGTTAAAATTCAAATTAAGTTTCGACAGTGAAAAAGTCAATTTGACTCTAAAAAATTTAATTCAATATCAATAGTTTAATTGACTATCAAGACTCAGTGTACACCAGCTATGTGTTTTTATAACATATTTTTTAAAACTATATATACTTTTCCCTCATAAAATTAATAGATTCCTTTTAAAATTTCACTATGTATTTTATAAATTCACTATTTACATTATATATTTTTGAATAGCCTCTGGTAATTTATGAAGCAATTTTAATATGAAATTGTATACCCTTATTTTTCGTAATGGTCCCCGTTGTTTTTTCATCAAACGCCATCAAATTTAAGGGGGGCTTGTGCTTTTGTTATTGTGAACGAACCATTGACGTTTTTTGAATCAGTTTTTGTTTTTTGTATAAAACAAGAGCAAATATTCAACATATATGTTTTTTGCAGTGTTTTGTCAACCATGTTAGTAACCTCTAGATGACCTTGAATGTACCTTCTCTGTTTCATTCATCGAAATTTTCAGGAAAAAATGTTCACGATTACGGAAACGTTTCCTACGAACCAGAAGAAATCGATCACGTTGAAAATATGACTCATTTACCCCACGTTGCAGCCTGCTCGAACCGTCTTTCAGAACTTGTTCAAAAAATAATAAAAGATCATGGTCAAGTGCTAACCATTGGTGGAGATCACAGTG
This sequence comes from Platygaster orseoliae, assembly GCA_030522825.1. NCBI lineage: Eukaryota > Metazoa > Arthropoda > Insecta > Hymenoptera > Platygastridae > Platygaster > Platygaster orseoliae. Next base: position 1,906 of record JAPYZL010022519.1, read on the forward strand.
TCAGTATTGGCAGCATCGACGGTCATGTAAAAGTAAAAAAATCATCTATGATAGAATTTTTTAATTTTTAATATATCCTTCCTCTTTTTGCACTATTTTGAACAAACTTTGTTACTATCAAAATTTTTCACCCTCTTAAATAATTTATTCTTTAATAAATCACTCGAACTTGGAGTGATTTTTCCCTTGTTTCGAGTGGAGTAACTCTCTCTTTCAGAGTGAAAATTCACTCTAAGGAATATTTTTTCAAACGTTATTATCAATTGCATTTTTTAAGGCCCACCAAGACGTCGCTCTCGTCTGGGTTGATGCACATGCAGATTTGAATACGAATAAAACTAGTGAAAGTGGCAATGTTCATGGTATGCCCGTGGCTTTATTAACTGCAGAACTTGCAGATTATTGGCCTTATTTGCCTGGAATGGATTGGCAGCAACCAATGTAATTTTGTTGTTCTAAAATTAATAAATTTCCTTATTTTATCTGTACTTAGGAGTTTTTTTTTGAATTTAAGAAAATCTTCAAACCAATTTTATCAAACTTTGAAGAGTAAGGTTCTATTTTAAAAATTTGTAGGATAAATAAAGTTGAATTCTAAAAACTCAGGATTAAAAATTTTCCAAGTCCAAGATTTTCTAGATTTTTTAGTTTGATGACTTGAATATTCCACAGGTTGTCCATTCGAAACGTAGCCTACATCGGGCTCAGATCAATAGATCAATACGAACGTTTGGTCATTGAAAAATTTGGAATCACAGCTTTTGGAATGGAAGATGTTGAACGATATGGTACTTATCAATTATTTATAATTATTAGTGATTGTGCATGAGGAGCAGATAACTTGAATAATTATATCTACTGAAATGTTTAATTCAGGAATTCATGATGTTGTTCACATGGCATTAAAAAGAATCGATCCGGATAATGTGAAATCTATTCACGTGAGTTTTGATATCGATTCGCTGGATCCTTTGGAAGCTCCAAGCACAGGAACGCCAGGTGATTATAAATAATTCCAAAACACATAATAAAAATGAAAGTTTTTCATGAAGTGAAATCCGTGCATTTTTTTGTTTCTTACGTAACATGAAATAGGAAAAACTACCAAGCTTAAGACCTTGCGCGAGAAGTGAAACTATTTAAAAAACTTTACGCTGGAGCCACGATATAAGACATATAGGTCCAACTTTACACTGGAACCTCGATATATGTCCCACTTTACACTGGAACCTCGATATAAGAATATAGGGGTCACTTTACACTGGAACCTCAATATATGTCCCACTTTACACTGGAACCTCGATAAAGGTCCACCCGATCACATCACATCACATAACGCTTTTCACCCCATAACGCTTTTCACCCCCCCCCCCCCCAGACGCCGGTTAAAAAAGTTTCACTTCAATAAAATTATTATAAATCAAGTATTTTCATTTTAGTGAGAGGTGGACTCACGTTACGAGAAGGCGTCCATCTAATGGAAGAACTATACAGAACCAACAGATTAACAGCCCTCGATCTCGTCGAAGTGAACCCAAAAATTGGCGACGAAACGAGCGTCAAATTGACGATCGACGCTGCGATACACGTCATTAAAGCCGGTCTTGGCTACAGCCGACGAGGAATGAAAGTTCCCAAAGGCGTAACAGACATGCCATTACAAACCTTCAGATAACAAAAATTTAACCCAAAAAACGCGTTACCAGAGGGCAATTCATTCTCAAATTGAACGTTATCACTACTGTTTATGAATCTCATACTTTGAAAAGTTGTGAGTGTTAAAATAGCATTATTTATTTAGTAATATACCCCTCGTGAATTACTAAATTTACAAGAAAACAAAAAGCAAGCACATTTGTACGTTTCACAATAAAAGTACTAAAAGTCTTATTATCGATAAATCAATAAATAATAATAAATGCAAGAAGTTTCGAAAAAACCAGACAAAAATTTTTATGTACAGAAACGTTTTTATTTTTAAATTATGCACAAATTGCTATCAATACAAATGTACCCGAAACAAGCAAGTTGGGGGATCACTCAGTGTTTCTCGTCCGCCCCGATACACGGTATTTTTTCATCTCGCGACAAAGTCCGCGTCAAAGTCGAATATGTTCGGTTGTTACTCGTTTGTTTTTTTTCTTGTGCACAAAAATGCGATTAGACACGTCCGATGAGTTGCTCAAGTCATATCCGGAAGAAGAAGTATCGCGATTGCGATTCGATCCGGAATTCTTTCGATTCCATACATAGTAGCTTAGTATAATCAAAGCTAGCTTATTTTGTTCAGACATCCACATTTTTTTTTGTTTACTAAGTATCGATTATATTAATAAAGTCTAAGTCTGCGCTTCAGCTAGATATCGTAAAACATGTAATCATTCCCTTTTCTCTGGCACATAGCTAATAAGTATACATTTTTTTTTATTTTTTCCTTTCGAGACATTAACTGCGAATTACGAATATAACGGTTACACTTCCATGTCCTGTTTTTATTTTCTTAAACAAACCAAAAACTGAAACTCGAAATAAATCAAAATTAAAATAAAAAACTCAAAATCGTGTCGTTCTTCTATTCAAATCCATCGTTACAAACACGGTGCTTAGCTTAACGTACGCTTTCACATGTTCGCTGCAAAGAGAAAAAAAAGTAGTTGGGTACTTACTGATAAATTACGAACGCTTTCCCATTTTCCATTAATTGACGCACGACATTTTTTTTACGTACATGGCAATTCAAACATTTTTACCGTATAAAAAAGAGGCACGTTTTTCACAATGTTGTAATTGGTTTTTCTTCTTTTGTCGCCAAACAACCATGCACGTTGTTAATGCGTCGTTAAAAATTTCATTTTTTTTTCTGTTTCTTATGTGGGAAGAGCGACGAAAGCTTGAACAGTCTTAATAACGAGATATAGACTAAAATCATGTTTGTTGGTTATTTCGTGATTACCACGAATGAATTCAATGTCGAGGTTATGCGTCCTTGTATCTTGTTTTGTTTTAAATCTTTTCATTAGTTGTTTTCGCAAAAGGCGTGTCGTTTCCGGGAGGATGTCGGAAAAATTAGGCAAAGGATGTTTTAGCCACTGGTGCCGTTGACCAAGGTCTCCTTGGGCTTGTTGCTGGAGCCGGCGCTGCTGTTGCCCTGATTGGCGTTGCGCTGGTGGCGCGCCCTAAGCTCTCGCTGACCCTTGGGCGGCTGCGCGTTTGGGGTATTATCAGTCACATTGGCGCTCTCCTTGTTCGACGGCGCCGAGGATTCATTCGCGGCGTTATTAGCTGCATTATTAAATCCACATCAATAAATACACGTGCGATAAAGAAAAATCATTCTCCTTCCATTTTTCCCTAATAATAAATGAATTTGTTAATAGTACCTACCATTTGATTCACAGTGCAACAAAAAAAAGTGTAGTGCTCTTTTCAGTAAAAACATTCAGTGTATTGCCCCCAGAAATATTTCCGGAAGGGATTTTGCATAAACAAACATTAAAAATAAAAATTAACCAGAGATTGTCCAGAAATTACGTTCTGCAAAACTTGTGAGATTCAAGAGTGCAAAATGTTCAAAAAAGGTTACTTTCAACTAAAAGTATTCTCGAAAGTCATGTTAATCCTCTATAAATTGTTCAACTTACCGTTGCTAGTAACCTCCTGGCTGTCGAGAACCGTGTCCTCGTCGTCGTTCGTTCGACGACGGTCGTCCCTTCGGTCGCGACGTTGCATAGGCGGACGATTTTGTTTGGGACCGCCTCCCATGTACCCTGTGTGCCCTGAACCACCGTGGTGGCCCGAGTGACTACTTCTTACCGGAAAGTCTCTTATGCGATCTTCCATGTCTATGTTGTCTCCTCGCCTCATGCCTGACAAAACCAAAACAAAATGCACAACTCAAATTAGAACCCACAGTGTTTTTCATACTGATAATATACTCATTTATAAATTTAAATCAAAATTTTCATTGTGCAGCACTTAACTATTATTATTTATGGAGTAAATATTTATTTCGATTAATTGAAGCTACAGAAACTATGTGACAATTATATTGCTCCAAGTATTCGAAATTGTCTACATTATGTTTTGAGTTGAATCATTTACAGACTTACATTCTAAAAGTTGCTACATTTTGATAATCTAATTTACACAATTTCGACTGAATAAATCTGAAGTAAACAACTATCATATTGATGAAAAGTGTTAATTTCGTTACCTGTATTGTGTCTGGGAAGGGCTCTTCCCCCTCGACCTCGACCTCTGGTCATTCCCCCTCGGGACCCACGGCCTCCAGAATCATCCATACCGCGCCTTGTCGGTTGAAAACTAGGCATTTGACCTGTCGTCAATCCATGCAAACTCCTAAGCTGTTGATCTATTTCTAGCTTGTCTTGACGAAGTTGTTCCACTTCCTGGAATTGTAGTTAAACAATCTTAGAAAAAAAAAAATGTGGCAATTTATTTCGATGAATTCTATTTAAAATCGGTGTTTGCTTTTGATACAAAAACAACAAAATATACTCAGGGCCAGATTTACCAACAGACAAATAAGGCAACTGTTTAGGGTGGAACAAATTTTTAAGAAACCTTTCGAAATTTGTTTTAGTGGCAAGAAACTAAAATTTAGCAGAAGTGTCAATATTTAAATTACTAGTGTAAGGATTTGCTGCTTCTTTTGTTTGTATATGTAGCAACATAATGAGTTATTATTTCATGATAAAATTTCAACACAATAAGTTTGATAGTATAAGTAAATTTTCTAATTGAGGATGATGATTGTTCAAATTTTTCAACACAGTTCGGCAAAAATTGACTTTCGGATTAGGACACGGGAAATTTTATCAAAAACGTGTAGGAGAGGCTCCCAATAAACGATTTCCAAAAAGAATTTTCAAAGTTAGCTCGCGTTTTCAAGTTATAAATTTTTAAATATTTTATTTCCTCTGAGATTAAAAACCGTTATTATTGGTTGATTTTCCAGAAATTTATTATATTTTACATGTTTTTTATGGTGAATCTGATTCTGTCATTATTTTCGCAAAAAACTAATATTTCAGAATTTTAATATTTTTCCAAATTAATTGACTGCTCTATTTGTCACGCTCGCAACAGGGCGCTGAAATTTAACTACTCGGCCACTGCAGTCGCATGCTGGCAGTCGGCTCAAAGTTTGGGTGCCCCGTTGCGAGCATGACAAATGGTGCAGTCAATTAATTTTGGAAGAAAATCGAAATTTTTAAATATTGGTTGTTTTGCAAAAATAATGACGGAATTGGATTTCTTACCCTAAAAAACGTATAAAATAAGTCGGATTTCTGGAAAATCGGCCAATAATAACGGTTTTTTATCTTAGAGAAAGTAAAATATCTGAAAAATTAATAACTCGAAAACGCGAGCTAACTTAGCGAAATCCTATTGTGAATCGTTTATTGAGAGCCTCTCCTACACGTCATTGATAAAATTTCCCATGTGCCAATTTTATGCCGAATTGTGTAATTCATTATTAGAAACTCTTCCGCACTCCATGCGGTAATTTAACTTAGATCAAAGAATTTTACAGTATTAAAAATTTTTTTTGAGGTCCATATTAAAAATGGTCAACATCTCTCAAATTTTCGACATTTTTCAAATTTTGATGGAATGTTTAGAGTAACTTGAACTTTCGAAATAAAATTGCTGAAATTGTCAAAACATTTTTATTATCGTAATTTTACAATTTAAAAATACTTATCAATAAATTTCGTCGATTATATTTTGTTGAGAATTTTTAGATTATTTAAAATTTTCATAAATCTTAAAATTGTTTAACTTCGAGCATTTTCTAACTATTGATAATTTATGAATTTTGCAAAAGTCCTATCAATTGCAAAACATTCTGAATGTGACGAAATTTCTGAATTTTAGTAATAAAATAGAATATTATGAATAATAATTCACGAGATTTCGGAGTAATTCGAAAAAAAAATTGGTGCAGCCACCTTGCGAGAAAAAGCATACTAACCGATTTTTTGCACGTTAGTACGCATAAAAGTGAGTCATTTTTTACAATATTGAAATTTTGGCAATCTCCAAAATTTTCAAATCTCTGACAACTTTTCAAATTTCCCTTATCAATGACATTTCTACAAATTCAAAAATTGCTTGGATATTTGAATTAAAAAAAATTCAGAGAATTTCCAGAATATCAGTCTCCTTGGAAATTTCAAAATTATATTAATTAACGAGATTCCCATAGAGTCGGAAAAATTAATGAAATTATGATGAAATAACAAAATCTACTAATATATTTAAAATAACATTAATTTTCACATATATGTATGATTTTCCTACATTTTTCCTGTTTTGTGATTTCTGTAAATTCATATTGAAAACTCAAAATTCATATAATTCTCCAATTCACTGCACTTCGAATTTCTTCTCTGGAGAAGATGAATGCGAGGGTGGGGGAATGGGGGGGAGGCTGCAATTTTTGAAACTGCCTATAAACGCCAAATTTCTAAATCCGGCTCTGAACACATTTGCTGAATGAATGCTCTCACATTCAAATATTTTTTCTACATTTTTGGGTCATAGATGTTCAGAATTTTGTTGACACAGAAATTTTCAAAATCATTGGACTGCGTTCTTTGTAAACAAACTCATAAACTAGCAATTCGGAGTTATCTTGACGTAGTATTTTTATTGGGTATTGAATTTAGATTCAAAAATAGACTTACCATACTTTTATGATTTTTAAAGAACTCCCTCAAATCCAAACAGAATTATTACAAAAAATCTATAATAAGTTTTGATAATTAACTGTTTTATGCGTTGAGAGTTAAAAGTTTTATTTCTATCAAAAAAATAATTCATATTCTATTTAGCATTCAGTTTCAGGTCAAAAAATTATCAAACAAGTAACCAATTTTCGATAGGTATGTTATAAAATAGAAATAAATCAATGAAAATTATATCTTCGAAAATTACTTACCTTGAGGTGTGCAAGATGGTATTCAAGAAGGACTTTGGCATTCGAAATACTCTCTACGGTGCCTACGAAAACGAAGGGAACTTGGCCTTCCTCGCGAGGAATCGTAGGCTGAGGTTCATTGTCCCCTTCAATTTTCACTCGTACCTGATAAAAAAAATTACTTAGATTTAAAAAATTGCCCTATCAATTCTGAAAGCATCTTTGAAATATTTACCGATGGTTTTACATCTAAAATAACAAAAAAACTCGAGTAGACAAAAATTATAGACATATAACTTACGTGTTTTACATTTTTTCGAGTGCATCACTTTGTATGATTGAATCTAAAGAATCTTTGTTCAATAACAAGCATTTGGAAATTTGTCGTAAACAAAATATAAAGGGATTTTCATATATAACAACAATATTATCAAAAAACATATATTTAAAATTAGAGATGGGTTTAAAATGTTTAAAATTTGTTTAGAAAACTTACAACACCGCTTTTGTCGACGATTTCTTGAATAATACGACCATTTTTGCCAATGACCTTCCCTACAAGATTGCGTGGCACTTGAATCGACTCTTCGCTATATTCCAGCATCGAGCGAGCTTTTTTTACAGCATCATGTGTCTGTAATAATAATAATTATAACATTTTAATAACCAAGAAAAGTTAATTTTTTTTACTGATTTGAATTTATAGCGTTTTGCTTAAGTTGGCCACGAAAATTGTGAAATAACATAGAATAGAAAATTCAATGCAATGTTTTTTAAAACTGTGATGAAAAAAAAGGGATTTCAGAAAATTTGTGTAAGAGTTCAGAGATGAAAAATTTCAGAGACTTAGATTCAAAAAATTATCAAATACATTTTTTTTTCTTCATATTTTTGAAAAACTTGAAAATCTTAATTTCTTCAATTTCACCTATGTATCTAAGAACTTGGAATACAGAACAAAAAAATACGGAAATGATTTTTAGACTGTCAAATTTGGTCAAGTTTCACCTTAAACTAAAATTCTTAAACTAAAAATTATTTTTGATCAAATTATGGTTACCTCTCCACAAATCTTGAAAGTACATGAGTTTTCTTCAAGATCTATGGCCGTGATGCCGTCCAGTTTACGCGCTTGCTGAATATTTGCACCATGAGCACCGATCGCCAACCCCATAAGATCTTCTCGAACATTAAACTCGTCTGTGTATCTGAAAACAAAAGGTGCAAACATTGTATTTTAAGTCAAAAATATTTTTCATTTTCATTAATTCCTCAAGCTCACAACATTGATGAACAATAATAATCAAGGTCAGGGTTTAAGGGGGAGGGGATAATATAAATTTTTCCGATGCCTTTGAAACTTAAAAGTTTCAAACTTGTATATAATACATACGTAGCACGTTTATAAGATCTCTCATTTTCTTGATTGAAAAAAGTTTTAAATTTTTTGCTTTCATAATTTTTTAACAAAAATATTTAATCTTTTTTCATCAGTTTTTATTTGTGTTTTCTGTGATTGGATGATAAAATTTTTAATTCAAAAACTCACATTATTGCATTTTATAAATATAAATGCCCGGATTTACAAACTTTAAAAAGGAATTTTAAAAATCTGGAATCACAGCAGATAGAAAATTGAAAGAAATCACAAGAAAACATTCTAGAATCAAAAAAACTCCAATTAAAAAAAAGAACTTAATTATCCAGAGAAGTAATACCTAGAAAGTCACACAGAAAAACAAGTTTTCCCGAAAATCTCGAACTCTATAAAAATCTCATCTACACAAATTTCACAAAATACAATAAAATAATACAATAACTAAGCTAACATCGACTTTCATTTTCGAAAATCACTCGATAAATGTTGGCAGGTACAAAGAATAGAGCCATCATATTTTTCCAAAATACCCACATTTTCCATGAACCAAAAAACTTGAATTTCATGCGAGTCTACGTAAAAATCTTTGATTTTTTTTTTCCAACAGAATAATCAAATTTTATATGAACAATTATGATTAACAGCGACTATAGAACATTCCCTCTTTTTATTTTTACAAAAAGGCATAGAAGAGTAATAGACAAATGATAAATTCATGCATGTTCGAAAACATTTTTTTTTGTGCAGCAGCGTGTAAAATTGTAAAATAATGAGCCAACTAAGACTCAAGAAAAATCTAAGCTACGCTGCATTGACCTCACCTTGCATTTGTTCTCACTCCACTTTCATAGTCTGAAACACGCTGATATATAAAGTTTGATGGTCTAAATTTGCTGAAATGAGAAAGACATTCTCATGTAGCTCGAGTTTTGGAAAAGAAAAAGGATAGCTCTATCCTATGTCACTGCCATTCTGTCTGTGTAGATAGATCAAATTTCAATTACATCTTCAATAACTGGGCTGCTGCATTTTTTTTCTAATTTAACAAATCCCCACACATTTCAACGTCTGGGGAAATTTACACATATTTAACTGATGTCAAAATTGTACGGAATTTGTTCAACTAAATTTAATAAACCATACATAAGTCTAAAGTACTTTTAAAAATTCTTCCATTGTCACTCTAAATTTTCAAATTATACATTATAAGTTAAAAAAGTTTCCAGTTTTTAAATCATATGATTTATTTACAAATACATTATTGAAAGGTTAAACATTTATTTATTCATACATTTAACTTGTTAAAATTTAGATATTTTTGAATTCAAATTCAGCCACGTGCAAATTTGGTAGAAATACAAAGAAAAATACAAACACATACAAGTCTTCAAATGTATGCTGAAAAGGCGCATTTAAAGTGTACAAACAATTGCTGCAAAATGACACAAAATAGCGCTAAAAACAACGAACAAAAAACAGAGTTGTTAGTAAAAGCATTTCGAGTAAGTTAGTTACACAAGTCATAAATATAAAAAAAAAAATTCATGTAAACATAGGATCATTAGTAAGCAATTGTTTATCAGTTAATCCCTAAAAAACAATTTAAAAAAATTGAGACTTCACGAGAAACTATCAGGACAGATTGAAATTAGTATCGAAAATATATCGATTTATTAATTATCATTATTTACTGCCTTTACTGCGATTTACTGAATTTTTGAAATATTATAAGAGCAATACACAAAATTTCAAATCTTACGATTTCCGGGTTAAAAACATGATCGCACAATGTCTGAGTAGTAAAATAATTTCAAGTGTTGATTTGTAATCAATATCATTATCATATCTTATAATATCAATAAATTTGAATAACTTTTTATCCATTTATTTCTGGTCTTTCTTTTAAACTCTTATTTTATAGTAAATTAAAACAACAAAATCGACGTTGAGAATTTGAGAAAGATCAAACTCGAAATAATTAACTAATTGAACAAATTTGGACGAAATGAATATAAATAACATTTTCAACTTGATCAATTGACAAATTCTAAATTTATAGATAAAAAAAATACACCGCTGATTAATTTGATGTTTTATAATGGCAGTTGGGAAATAGTTAACTTAAGTTAAAAAATTTGTAAAATCAGCATAAAAATTTGACAAAATGACAGATTCTTCATATTTTTTAGAATTAATTGAAGGAGAGGGGGAGGGCAAGAGGCGAGGTGATTAAAATTTTTTCAAGCTAAAAAATTTCCAAGACAAAAAATGTGAATTTATACCTCTTAATGTCATCAAAAACCATAGTATTTAGTTACTAATTGATATGCAAGTAAAAATACAGGAAATACAACTTGTCACACAAGCTACTAAGTTGTAAATTACAAAAAAGTGTACGCAATGACAAAAAAATATTAAAGAATTTCTATAAAAGCTCGAAACATCACAAAAATTTATAATAAAAAAAGAACAAATTCATGTAAAAAATTTTAAAAACTTGATCCGTACCTGTACGTACTTATGTAATCGTTAACCTCGTATTTAATAGCTTGGTACATTAATCCCAGTTTTTCGCAAACTTTTTGACTGTTTTTATTGTTCACAATTCTAATTTTTCATATTTTGTTTGTGTTTTGCTTATTCTTGAAAGGAGTTCTACCTTTTTTTTTGAATATTTACAATTGAACATAATATTCAGTAACTTTCTGTAAATTATCATAGTTCGCTGCATGTTAAAACAATAGTTTTTAATTTCTGTCATTTTTTTGAGTTTTAAAACTTCAATGTTAACATACATACTTTAATTGCACTTATTTATAGTTAAATCCATTAATAAAAAAATTCCAAGATTTTCAATATTTATGCAGTGTTGTGCAGTTTGATTTTTTTTTGAAAATATGTATATTATAATTTTCTATCATTTTTCAATCATATTTTATCGTGCTTTCTTGAACTTCATTAATTTTTTAGAAACTTTTATCTGTTATTTATAATTTTATTAGTTATCTGCATTTCAGTACGTTTATTCATATAAAACTTTGCATTGCAGCAGTTTTTGCTACTTTACTCATTTCCTGCACTTTTTTTTGTGGTTTCACACAATAGTCTCTCTAACTATTACACTTGTAAATCACATTTACAAGCAGTATTTATCTCTAAAATAATAAGCTTCTGGCCGTTTACTCAGCCTGTTGCTTTTTCCGTGGTACAGTGATGGACAGGGCAAACTAAAGCTGCAACGCATATGACAATATTTGAATACTTATGCCATAAAAAGGGAATGAGGAGAAAATACTACAAAAAAAAAACTTTAAAACCCATTCAGACTTGACTATCCAAAGAATTGAAAAAAAAAGTATGCTTCTGTATTTATTGGGGCCGTAATTTATTTTCAATGACATACAGCATTCTTAATTTTAAGTACGTTTCTCAATATCCATAATTATTAATGTAAGAGAAAATATACAAATTTTCATAATGCTCCAACGGTAGAAAAAAATTTGACGAGAGATGAAGAAGGTGCAGGAGAAATCAAGAAGTCTTAACAGAAATTCTTGTAGAAAAAAACTGCAAGAATTGCTATTTCTACTAGTAACGAATACAAACCACAGACAGGATGATAGCCAGGATAGAGCATGAACAAGGTTAGGCGAGTATTTTCCAGTTAGTAGACTATATGAAAAAAAAATTACGTTTGCTTTTTTGTTACTTACCCTCCAATTGTCTGAAGTTTGGTGGACTCGAGCTGACGTGCAGCTTCCTCTGTTCTTTTCAACAGCAAAACCTGCAAAAATAATGAAGAATATGCTAAGCATTATTTTTGTTAGCACAATAGAATTTCCATACATAAACTTTTTATTTTGGGATGTTCAAATTCTGAAGTTTTGAATTGTGAAGTTCTAAGTTTTAGAAAAATAAGTTTTTGATCCTTTGATCCTGAATTTTCAGCTGCAAAATTTTTTTAAGTATTCTTGTTATAAAATTATGTATTTTGCGCATTAAAAATTTATAAAATTTCAACTGTGAACCATAAAGTTCTGAAGAAACGAGTTTCTAACTCTCCGATCTTGACTTTTCAATTGTCCAACTTTCAAGTGTTAAATTTTTTATTTTTTTATTATAATACTTTTGACAAATAAAGTGTTCTTTATACAAAATTTTTTCGTGTATTAGAAATTAGAAAAATTTTATCAGTTAAAAATCTAAATTTTGAAAAAACAAGTTCAATCTTGAATTTTCAAGAGTTTAATTCCATTGTCGAATTTTCTTTCTAATATTTTCCTCTTTTTTTTTAGCTAAATTCATAGGACAAAATTTCAAATTTCAGGCCCGTAAAATTTCCGAATTTTTAAATATGAACGTAATATTTATATATTTTATAACAGTATTTGACAGTATGACTAGTATTTTTTATGTATAGATCTATGCAGTTTTCTACGATATTTAAGATCTTTCCAAAAATTTGCTATGTATATAAGAACTTAAATCTACTTTTGTATTATGTTACTTTTGAATTATTTTAGTTTTTTTCTTCATCCTCAACAATTTATTACTTTTTTTGTTTAATGTTATGTGATTTTTTCTAGATAACAGTTCAAAACTTGTCAAAAGTGGTTGAAAACAATTTTAATTGTTTGAACACTAGGAAAATTGGAATCTCCGTAACAGGCAAAAGTTGACTATTCCTTTTGAAAGTAAATATTCAAGAGTTTCAATCCTCAATAATCTAGTTGAAATAAATTTATAACTTTTTCAAAATATCACCTTTTGAGATAAGTTTCGAAAATGCATTTCCTGAAGCATGCTGCAATGCCGACGCACGTTTTCATTCCGAGATATGGCCAGCAATACCCCTCGGTCAGCTATATAACAACACATACCAGCTGCTATTGCCTTTTGAAATTCCTTGTGTGCATTCTCCATTTTAGCACTGTTGAATAAACAAAAAAAAAACATCACTTGCTAATCGAAACCTGTCAGTAATTTTCGAGTCATTTAAAACATGAATAAAAACTTCTCCTGACTTTTTACTTCAATTTTTAAAACCTAGTCTTTGGAAAATGCTACATTTGTTCATGACTTCTTAATTCATAATTCAGAAGCTCTAGAATTTTATAAGTTTTATGTATTCACGACTCAAATTAAAATTTTGCGAATTCAACATCAAGGTTAATATAAATTATGAACATTACTTTTGGCAATAGTTACATCATCAATCACAAGTTCAAGAATTTCATTTAAATGCCAGAGTTATAAAGAAAATACAAAACAAGTGTTTATAATTGTAAAATTTTCTTTTTATAACTTTAGATGTTTAATTTAAAAAGTCACGAACATAATACTGTGAAAGTTAAAAACTTCCTGAATTGGAAGGATTGAAATATATTTTTCTCATGCATCCACAAAAAAGGCCACTTTTTTGCATGGAATGTGGGAACAAAATCCACTTTTTGGGGTACTCACGAATGAGCGTGACAAATCATCTTCCCTAGAGAAATATTAATAAATCACTGATACGAGGTAAGAAAAGAAAAAAAACACAGATATGAAGAAAGAATAATTGTCACGGAGGATTTTGACGTATTTACCAC